>JAODJX010000109.1:27760436-27780722 GCA_026776945.1 Isichthys henryi
CCCCCCCCGCCGCCCCCCCCCCCCCCGCCCCCCCCCCCCCCCCCCCCCGACACGGCCAGCCCAGCGGAAGCGACTGAGCCGAGCTGGAATGGACAGCGCTGAATAACCCAATCAGAAGCGGCAATATGAACACATGCGGAGTTACTTCTGAATTAACTTTTGGGCAAAGTAATGCAACTCTCTAATGTTAAAGTTGGAATTTCTAAACATTGGACTAAAACATTATACGTGCATGCAAGCGTATGGAACAAAACTGTGTTTTCTACGTCCTGATCACTAGTGCATAATGTACCAGATATACCGCATATATATTATACAAAGGAAACAAACCAGTTTATGAGCTACAGTGGAAATTTAACACTGGTATAGTGCAACAACTACAGCACTGCAGTTATGTACAAATCCAGCAGATTTTTTATCTGTCTTGTGGAACGCGCAGATGTTTAGAAACCTGAAAACTCAGTGGGATTCCTTATGCAATTCTTCTCTGCACGGTACAGAAACATAAACTGCTTGTTTGGATACTATTAATGTTATTTATCTCAGTTCCATACTTAATGTTCCGTGCGCCAAATAAAAATTTTAAAAAGTCAAAATCAACATAAATTATGTATATGAAACATATGTATTCAGAAGCCCATTTAAAAACATAGCCCATTTAACCACGTAGCCTATTATCAACTGTTACTTTCCCAAAGTCACATTAATAATCTGTTTCAAACAAGGACCGTGAGCAACTTATTCTCAGCGACAGATTTATGTTTCTTGCTCACCCGTTGAATTGCGTCCAGCGGCGATTAAAGCTGAACTCCATCCGAACAAGTGCAGCGCGGCACACAGGAGAAGCAAGACCCCGGCCCGCCTCATCTCTCCAGCTTCAAGTTAGGATTTAAACTGCAGCCGTAAGTACCTAAGGATTAAAGCCAGAGAAGTGTAAAGGGGGGGGGAGGTAAGCAGCCTTCCGCTGGGTCCATACGCCGTTGCTTTTGATTTGTATTCCTCGTACTGACTAAGCGGTGTCGAAGACGAATGGGTGAGCGGATAATTTAATTCTTCAAAATGAGAGTCAGATGTCATCTGCTGTTAACATGTGAAACATCAATTCTGTGCCTTACAGCGGGGGTGTTATACTCCTTTCATTACTCCGGGCCGGAGGGTCCCCCTTTTTTTTTAATAGATTCCACCATATAAACTGCCATTATGACGCTAACATCGTCAAGTTTAAGGCCATCTAACAAACTAACATTTCAAACAAACGATGCCGTTCAGTCACTCAGGGCGGCTTCTGCATCCACATACCGCACATATAATGTTCACCAAGTAGTGATGAATAAAGTGAACACGTGAAAATAAGCGAAATCTGACATCCTGTCCGGCTACCCACTACACGTATATGTCACTTATATGTCAATTATATTATACCCCCTGCTGACAATTAAAAACGCAGCGCTGCTTCGCTGGTTCACAGACACCCCTGCCCCTTACATTTATCAGCATGGTCAGTGTGACAGTGACAGTGCCGCCTTCAGCACTCTAGCGTCCCCGAATGTTTTTTAATTCAAGAATATAATGCGTATTTTTCAAATCAATGCTATAATTCTAAAATCGTTTTATGGGCATGATTACAAACTTTATCAATATTATTTTGATAGATTTCCGTGAGCCGCATAAAATGAAACAACGGATTCATCTAGAAGGCCTTGAGTTTGACAGCGGTTCTTTACATAAAAATAAGAAGCTTTCGGCTACATTAGGGTGATCAGACAATCCATGACAGGGAGGACAATTTGATCTACTTCAGGTTTTGCAAACTACTTTAAAACTGAAAGGCCCCTGTGCTTGGCTAAATTATTCAGTTATTCTTGTGCTTTGACTGGTTTATTTGCTTTATTGAAAGACTAGTTGTTTCACCAGAGGTGACTGGTCAACAGAGGGCGCTAGAGCGCCGCCTTCCCTGGTTTAACAGGGATTTTTGATTTTTCTTTTTAAAACACATATTTTTAAATAAACAACAATTACTTAATTTCAATAATAATAATAATAATAATAATAATTCTTTATTGATCCCGGTGAGGAAATTCTCTTTATGCCTCTCCAGCTTGCTATCTGTAGGCAAAGGGCAGCCACCGGTTACAGTGCTTGGGAGCTGGAGGTTAAGGGCCTTGCTGAAGGACCCACATTCGTGGTAAGGTAAGGCCGGGTTCAAACCAGCAACCTTCTGATCATAGGCACACAGGCTTAGCCCACTGTGTTGAAAATGCACAATACCGTGTAATATATGCATACATAAAAAATCATTATGTTTGGGGTAAAATCAGCTTCATATTTGTCCTCTTCTCACTCAATCTTATTGAAATATCTCTTGGGTGCTAAAGAAAGCGCCCATTCCATGCAGCAGCGTAGCCAATTACTGACACAAGAAATGCACATAGCAAAGTAAAATGAGCCAATCACTGTCCTCGAATTGGACACCTAAAGGATAATAAATTCATATTTAAAACAGATTTCCTGGGGGTGCCAGACCACTAGGGGCGCACTAGGCGGGCAGCAATAGTATTGTGCAGTTGCCTTCGGCCACCATATTGGTGCAGCCATATTCTGTACACTGCATATGGTGATGAGAAAGGACTTTATAAAAGTAAAACTAAGTCGAATTAAAATGGTATAAACATTAACATTAGTGACCCATTATGATTACAGGAGACTGACCAATCAGCATACAGCAAGAAGTCAGTGCTTAAGTGAATCCCGGGTCGTAACTGGAATGACATACCCAGTCCTAGTCAAAGTGTCTTCCCTTACATGGATGGTCACCCTATGTCACATCGAGTAAAACAGACTTAAGATTGCACAATAATCTTCAGAGATCAATTCATTAATTATTCTTTACATTATTTTGTTTGCTTACTTGTTTTAATACACCTTCAAAGTAGAGCAGCTCGCTTGCAAAATGTCCCCTTGGGTCTCTTGTCCAATTTTAAGTATCATTTCACATATTTAAAGGCCCCTGTCAAGTGCTTCCCCCCTGAATCCTCCAGGTTCTCTCTGCCCTTCTCAAGGTGGTGTGTAGATCAGTGGGTTTCGCATGTGTCTCCATAATCGGGAAGTTCTCTCTTCAAATTCCAGGGCCAGCAGACAAATCATTGGGGCTCTTCAGCAGGACCCTTAACCTCAGTTGCTACTGGGATGGCGACCGACCCTGCTCTCTGATCCTCACTCGAATGTCACTATGGACAAAAGGGGTCTTCTAATTAAATGAGATGCTTAGCATATGCATCACGCCAGTAAAAGTTATACAACCAATTGAACCTGAGATGATAAGAGATGCCTTTCGTCAGACTTTAGCAATCAATTATTTGTTTTTACAAGGCCGTGGTCCGATTTGGTATGTTACAAGAAGATAAAAATAGATAACGGCATGTGCTGACATACCTGGTGGTTACGGGAAATTAAACCAGCTGAAATTAACACCTCAGACAACTCAGGCTTTTCTTAAAAAAGAACGACGAAAATGAAATCACACAAAAACAAGCAATATTTTTAAAAAGTTTATTGAAATATAATTCAAACCACTCTGAAGCTCTAAAGGGTAAAGCCATAAACAATGACATATAGAAAAATACTGCAAATGTTATAGGTTTGAAAAACTTTTGCACCCAATCTAAAATGGAGTGTTCATAAAAATTAAGATAGCATTCATTATAGACTGAGATGTAGAAGGAACAAAGGCACTGCAGCAAGGAAGCCAATAAACTTCCTTTAAAAACTTAATGCCAGTATTATTTCTTTCGAATGCCATGTTGATAAACTATTTCCATGTCAGGTGAACAGCTTATTTTCATATCCTTTAACAAGGAGGAGGAAAAATGCTAATATAACAGACCTCCATTGCGTATGAAGTGGAAGCCCACAGAACAAACCGTTCCTAATGACTACAGAATGTGCAATGAAGGAGTAGAATGCGTGACACAAACATGAATGCAGCACTGATGTCATACCTACAAAGTACTAAATAACACCTTTAAAAATGTAACACAAAACAGCAAAAATCAGAATAGCATAGAACTCCATCTTCTACCGAAAATTCAGTCACCTACCCACCCACCCTAAAAAACCCACACCAATGCCAGGAGTGCAAATGAGTACAACACTTTTATACTGTGCAAAGACTTTCACTCTAGAGTATGTGTAATAAAAAAAAAAGAGTAGCAGCAGTTTTTTAAATGCTAGTCAGGTTCAGAGCAAACAGTGTTCACTGACTGTATTCTATTAAGTGAAATGCACAACCATGTTTCCAGAGAACCTCAGAAAGCCATGTTATGTGCAGAGGTGAGTGAGGGCCAGATCGGGACTCAAGACTGATGCAATTCTCGAATGATATTCTTAAAAGTAAAAATGTTCATCAAACAGAAAGCTAGTAAACAGTACAGCCTTTTTGAAATCAAAATCTGCTTGAAAAAAAATGAAATTCATATTGGAACCTAGTATGCGTAAAAAATCCCATCTTACACAGACGTCTGTACGACTTAACAGTAGATTTACTATCACAGTTATGGGGACAGTTCAGCTGTCCCTAATCAAAACGTTAAAGTTAAATGCCAAAACCATTTGAAAAATCACACTAAAATTTCCACCAAGGACACCAATACTTGTGCAGAGTACTGGTTACACATCAAAAGTGATTGACCTTTGGAGCAAAAGTTCACTAGCACTTTAAAACCATCCCAGCATTGTGAGGGGGAAAGAAAAAAAAATAATAAATAAAAAATCAATCCTGGAGCACATGGCTGGGATACACCCTGAATGGGATGCCATGTCCATCACAGGGCACACAACCAAAAATGCGGATTCTAAAAACATCCTCCTTTAATTTCATTAGTTTTGTGAGTGGTTATACTCACATATTTCCCTTTATATTCTGTAACATATCCCTTCATCAAATATCACCCAGGAAAGAAAATTAGCTGTGAACACAGAACTGTTACATGCTCTGCTACATTTTGCTACATAATTTACCTATGCAAAATGTACAACAATGGAGTAGTGTCATCTGCAAAAGTCTAAGAGGAAGGTTCAGAAAGAATGAAGAAATATATCAAAAGTCTTTCCTCTTCAGCTGTGATCTACAGCAACATGAAGTGGCTTATTAGCATCTTAGCAAGTGCATACGTGAACAATAAGAGCAGCACTGTGCCTGTGTACTTTCCTGTAGTGCTCTGGCATATACATATGGATGCTTAACTAACTCTGTACACCTGGAGGAATATTTTAGATGGTGTCGTCTCTAGCTCTGTGTTTAGCCTCTCCCTCACCACCCTCCAGCACTTCCTTTGTGAGGTACTCTTTCAAGCTTGGCTGGTTTACTACGTCTACCCCGCGGTCCTGGAGCTCCTGCAAAAGGGCTTCCCACCGACGCTTGTCCTTGGAGATCTTCCAAGACAGCCTGACATTAGCCTGGAGAAGTGGGATGAGCAGAGGGTGGAACTGCTGTTGCTGCAGGGCATCTTGGGATGGGGTGAGGTCCTGCAGGGCACGGTCGCAGTGCTCCTGGGCCTCACCCAGCTGCTCCAGCTCCTGGAAACAGGCCACCAGTGCCAACAAGTTGAAGATCCAGTGGGTCCGCTGCTGCGGATCTTGCAGCTGCTGGCACCCCAACTTCTCCTGAAGCCTGAGTGCATTCTGCAAGGTGCCTAAGGCTTCTCTGTACTGGCCCGCCCGCAGAAGCATCTGGCCTGCCCGCAGATCGCCCAGGTAGAAGAACTGGAGGAAAATAGGGGACTGGCGCAGGTCTGGCAGGGAATGCAGGTGCGCTAAGTACTGCTCGAAGGCCCGGCTGCGCTTAGCGATGGTCTCAGCTACGAAGTTCCTCCGCAGCTTCTTGCGGGGGAAGCACACGCCCACCATCTCCTCTCCGTGATGATGCCGCAGGCGGCTGTGGAGCCGTGAAAAATCAGTGTAGCGTCTTGCGATCACCGCCGGCGTCTTGTCGAAGGTCCCCGACTGGATCACGTGGATGGTGTAGAGCTGAGAAAGGAGATGGGCAAGTTGGTGTCTCCACACAGCGCGACACCCTTCCAGGAACCCACAGTTGGGGCAATCAGGCACAGCTCCTCCACACTCACCACGTATTTAGAAGTGCCCTCCTGTACCACACTGGCATCGGTCACCTCAAACACCAGCTTCTCCGGGAGGTTGCGGAAACGCAAGTTGCGCCAGCTCTCCTGCAGCTGCCTGGTCAGCAAAGATGCCCCTCCAGATGGTAGGCCCACTGGACTGGCATCTGCAGAATGAGAAATAAGGCAGAGGAACTGTGTACAGGAACACTGTGTAAAAATGGCTGTGTAGTCACAGACTGAAGATGGAAGTGAAACATGCTTACACTGGACTTCCTCTGAAGACAGAGACAAGCCCAGTCACAGATAATAGAGGATTTGTCACTATTACCAGAAATTTTGTCATTTGTTTTTGGACATTTATGTTTTCATGTATACTGAAGACAAAGAAAATTTCCTATACAAGTATCATTTTTCTGTGACTCACACAAAAGCTGCTCATGATAAGATTTTAGCATAGTAGACCATGGCAGATCTACCTGTGCTGCAGGACCCGTTCTCCAGCGATTCTGCAAAAAAATCAGAGTCGCTGTCCACCCCAGAGGTCTCGCCTGGGTCCTCAGAATCCAGCGCCCTCTCAGCCTCGAAGCTGAGCGTTCCTCCCAGCCGTGCCGACACATACTCCGTGTCATCCTCCAGCTCGGAACTTTCTGGAAAGTCCTCATTGCTTTCTAGGTCGGCAGGGATTGCACCCTCCTTGAACAGCGTGCGCCGGAGTCTGTCCAAGAGCTTGGATGCCATCTCACCTGCCCACCACTGAGAAAACAACGGTAACAGTTCTATATTTACAGAACCTACACAGTTCAGGGACCACATGTAAATAAGGATTAATTCCTTCAATTCAATTATATTCCATTTCACTGTCATTTCACTTCACCCAAGTGTAGAGAAAAAGAAAAAGGTTTTCATGTAGGGTCATTGAGCAACGTCTGCAAAATAAAATTTGCAAGTGCAAGACAGGTGTGGCACAGTGCAACATAATACCAACAGTGGGTGTGCCAATGCAGTGCAGCACTGCATTATATTATACATATCAGGTGGCCTAGTTGACAGCACTGCTGCCTCACATATTCTGCATGTTCCTCATGTTTCACTGGTTTCTTTCCATAGTTCAAAGACTTGCAATTAGAGGTTTCTAAATGGGGTCTCTAAAATTGTCTGCGTGACTGTATGTACCCTGTGATGGAGTGACATTCTGCTCAAGGTGCAGCCCAGCTCAAGCTGGACGAATGGATAAAACATGGACAAAAGTATATAGCATACTAACAAAATACAAAAAAAAATTAAAAATACCAAAAATATAAAAAAGGGTCTTATATTGCATTTCACGATATTAATTTACTTTTTAAATGTAAACTGTAGTTGACAATGTAAAAATGGTATAAAAATAATTGATTTGTCAATTTTAAATTTAAAATGTATAACTTTTCATAATTACAGCAACACATACTTTACATTACAAATTAAAGATTACAAAGTTTACAGCACGTAAAATTCAGTGTGATCTTTTACATTAATGCTCTACAGGTTTGGCAGCTCAGCAGTGCAGACCAAAGCGCCTTTCCTTAAGCAGGTTATTTTGCCACATTTGTTCCTTTATGGTCATGTTCACTACTTTATTTTGATGTATTACTGGCTTAAAGTTACAGATATTACAGAAAATTGCACTGAAACCATTCTGAAGAAAATAAAACTTTCCAGGTTTCTTCAGAAACTGAAAACCTAAATTCTAAAAGGGCTGTATTACATAAGTACTTAACTATTTCACAGGATTTGTTAAATGGCTTGAACCATTCATGCAAATGGGGGAGGGGGCTGCTTATTTGGGATTTGTGAGCTGAAACAAAAGATAGTGAAGCCATAATTGAAGCCGATTTAGTTCCAGTTCTGAAAAACTGATTTCACTCAAACCCAGCATTTATCGCACACATATATCCACCTGCTTTGACAAAGTGATTTTCAAAAGCTACATGAGATGCATTTTTAAAACTGAATATCCCACCAACTTTCAAACGTTCAATGCACCTATTACAATTATTTTTCATATGAGGATAACTTATTTTAGTTGGCGCCCAGGCCTTGTTTGTTCACTGATTTGTGCCTGTAGCCTCCGGGATAGGCTCCAGACCCCCCACAACCCTGAATGGGTAAGCAGCTACAAAAAATGGATGGATGGATGACATTTTGCAATGACGATTTAATTTGTATTTGTGTTTATATAGGTAATTTTAGAAAAGAAACAAATTAAAGTACATTTCATTATTCATGCTGGAAACTGAATACTGCGGACTTCCTGAAAGGCTGCAGAATTATGCAGTACTAATCTCATGCAGATATTAATATCTGGGAAGAGCAGCTTCAAGACTTCGTCTGCAAAGCTTTTAAACGAGGAATCCTGGTACTTCCATACAGCTGATGAAAGCTTGCAAATCTGTTACCCGCAAAACAGATACATACCGAGCAATGTTGATATTAATATACACTTTCATAGTGTTGACCCTATGCTTAAACATCCGATATAAAAACTTGTGCACAATATTTTTTCCAGTTGGGGGTGCCTGGCCGTGAGTATTGGGCTTTCCTTTCAAATCAATGTCCTACAAAACACTCCGTCATCTGAGCTATTGGACTTGAAAAAAAAACTTCACGCTGTTGGTCCACTGAACAGTAAGTTTTCACCTGAGTTTAAAAAAACCAAAAGCTGGCCTAATAGTGTAACTATTCATGCAAATGAGTCGTTTAGTAAGCGTTTTAAGGTAACACTGACGCTCAGCTAAATGTGATAGATATTATTAGCTGTGATAAAGGTATAATTGAACAGATTAGTTATAGAGCAATACTAACTTCCATAATACGGCGGGAATCCGAAAGTGACAGTAAGTGACTGCAACGCAATAATAAATGTGTGACAGATCAGAAGTGAGATTTAGTAGTACTCGATAAGGGTAAAAAATGGGAATTGACGGTGAAATATAACCTCGCGAAAATTTCAGAGGCGACTCCTGTGGACGGTGAATGAATTAATGAGGGAGAACTGCCGGCGGCCGCCCAGCCAGGCAAACAGGTCGCCTAGATGAGAAGCCGAGCCCCTAAATTCTTCATCACTTTGTAACGTTACCGGCTCCGTGTGAGCAGACGGAGTGATTCCCACAAGGCCTGGACTAGCAATAGTCCGGATCGGACGGACGGCGGCCGCCAACGCAAATCCGCAGCCGGTGGGGAGACATTTCTGCGGCCGGATGTCACTGTGAAACCGCTAATATCTAATGAAAATAACGCCAGAGTCATACAACAGCTAACTAGGTCGATCAGATTGCTGTCGTCACTACGACTAAAGCCGATGTGTTTGCCCGTGTAGCTTTATCGCCATTATCCAAAATAATTCCCAGAATAATTCCGACTACGGAGGTAAATGTCCATGAAGGAAACCTAGCTAGTCCTGTGGTTAAATATGTCATTTTTTCATTCGGTGTGACCCGTGCTATTATGCAAATACGATTATGTGACAGGACTAAGACTAAATTAGTTACAGAAGACAATAAAATATTTGGTAGCAAAGGCATCATAACAACGGTATTTATCACACGAACGAAAGTTTTGCATGCTTAACGCTGTAAATGGTAGCATTTTAACGCATGTGTGTGAAAGCTGGCTGCGCTCAATACTTTCCGCGCAGTAAACACACACCAAGTTACCTTCGCCAGCAAGAGTAAGGCTTTCGGTGTCATTCATAAGAAAAGTTGCAAAACAGCGATCGGCAACTTACTTGTATCCTCCTGACGAACCCGAACAGCACTATGTTTTAAACCAGGGTAACAGGTTAAGACGACTGGTTTAATTTACTCCAACTTGCACGGACTGTTGCATGAGTCGGGAGTGTGGAGTATATCTCAGAGGGAGTGCTCTGTTTACCGTAATGATCGTCATATCTGCTCCATAGAAATACGTCAATACGGAAATTAGTTGTTTTTCTAAAAGCCATACTCACTTGCTTCAAACTTCCTGTAAATATTACAATTAAAATTCAAGTTAGGACGGTGAAACAAATGAATAATTATACAAATATGTGTGATATCTGGTACCATATATGCTGTCACACACTGAAAAAGGAGATGCAAACCTAAACACCTTATTATGGGTCATTTCTCCATTCAAGTGAGAAACTATGTCATGGAGCTTCCTTGGCTTAAAAAAACATGCCTAAGATATTAGGCACAGCTCCAAGAGTCAAAATGTACATTCACTCAGTTTATGTATGATTAAATAACAAATTTCCATCATTTGGGCTGGACTAAATAACTACAGGTCGATTTCCTTGACCTTAGTGGTTATGAAAATCTTTGAATGCCTGTTGCTGGCCTCAGAGATGGAAAGTTCAGGTCCAGAAAGTACAAATCCAGACCAAGATTATTTTAACCAACCTGGTGACAGTCCCAGAGTACTCAACTGGTTGACTTTTGGTCTGGATTTGTACTTGATCTTTCCAACTCTGGCTGGCCTATCAAGTCCATCACAGACCCCTTCCTTGATGGGCTGCAGTTTACAAGCAGAGCAAATTGCTCAATGGAGGATGCAGTTAACCTGTCCATTCACTACATTTGCCAACCTCTGGACTCTCCCAACACATATGTCAGGATCCTGTTTGTGGACTTCAGTTCAGCATTCAATAATATTACTCCATCTCTTCTCCACAGCAAGTTGACTCAGCTAGCTGTACCTCCAAGCATCTATCAGTGGATTACCAGCTTCCTGACAAACAGGAAGCAGTATGTATGGCAGTCTACATACACCTGTCTGACCCTAAGGCCATTAGCACAGGATCCTCCCATTTTCACTCTACACGAATGACTGTGCCTCTGCAGACAAGTCCATCAAAATTTAAAAGTTTACATATCACACAACTGTAGTAGGACTCATTTTAAATGCCATCACTGCCATCACAGAAGAGGTATAAGTCACGACCTGAACCTCACATGACATTCAGTTTTTTTTCCTGCAGCCACCCAGCTCTTAAATAAACTTACCTAGTACCTCAGGAATCCCATCACCCAACTGAAATTCACTCACCGATTCTGAACAACTGATTTCACTCAGATCCTACATTTATCGCACACATTTCCATCTGCTTTGATAAAGAAACTAGAGGATGCAGCATAGGTCAATGGACAGATAAACCTAAGAAAAGCTGCGCTGGGACAGTGAATTGACAATGACAGACTTTGGTAACGATTGAGGATCTTACGCAGGTAGGTTGCAAGTTGGTGCATGGGGTTGGTTGGGTGGGACAACATGTGCAGTAATGATCTGCCCCTCCACACTGTAGACAGAGTTGGTGCTGGATCTACTTTTGGTGTTCTTTGGGGCTGAGAGGTCTTCTCCCAAGTTGCAGGGCTTGGGCTTCTCCTCCTCAGGACTGGACATCCAGGACATGGGAGGCACCAGGGTTACAGTTGGTCTCCTGTATTTCTGTACTAGTCGGTCCACTGCTAAGGACATTTGAATAAGCATCTTCATAAGCATCTGAATACACTGCACTTCAGTCTCCTGCTTACCTGTTACAGTTTCCTGACCTAGACCAGGGGCAAAACTGTTAGTTTATCAGAGCACCTTTTTAGTTTAAAAGAATGAAAAAATATGATAATAAAAAATTTGAACCTTCTCTAGCTTTGAAACCTAAGCCACATACCTTGAGATATTAAATGCAACCTATGCAAGCCTAACCTAGGTAGTTACACATGCATTTGTTCCAAGGCTTCATCGTGGTTGCTTGCCTAATACAATATCTTACAGCTTTAAAGGTATCAAAGTACAAATTAGGTTATTGGTGTATTTATTATCCGGCTGGAACGTGCTTAGACTATGTGACTCAAACCATAGATAAAACACGTGCGGAGAAGGTTTCAAATAAAACACAGGAAAAGTGACATCTAGTGGTGATTAGGTGAATTCCAAATGGATGTAGCTATCGTGTTAACCGCAGTTGCAAGAACATTGCGAAGTATGGCGAGCCGTATTAACTTTAATCCATTTCTAGAAGATATCACATATTCAGTTTTAGTTAGAATGTAAAATATTGATATCCATCCATCCGTTTTCCAAACCTCTTATGCTTACTGGGTCGCGGGGGGTCCGGAGCCTATCCCGGAAGTAATGGGCACGAGGCAGGGAACAACCCAGGATGGGGGGCCAGCCCATCGCAGGGCACACTCACACACCATGCACTCACACATGCACACCTACGGGCAATTTAGCAAGTCCAATTAGTCTCAGCATGTTTTTGGAGGTGTGAGGCAACAGTGCTAACCACTACACCACCATGTCGCCTATATATTGAAATCAGAAATTCAGTTTTAACTAGTTAAATGCCAGTTCTTGATATCGGAAATTCTACATTGGCTAATGAGATTCAGCAAGATTTTCTCATTCATTTCAATGGGAGTTGGAATTTGAACTAAAAAGACCGCTAAAGTTCAACACAATTTTACAAGTACTTAACAATGCTGTAATAGGCCTATATTGATTTTAAAACAATTGTCTTGTAGTATTGGCTGCTTTTGTTGTAGGCCCATTTAATGTTGCACAGTATTCTTTGACAATCTGAAAAGCTAATTAGACTCACTTCAATCCTTTAGTGTTTAATTTTATTGCAATATATCATATAATTCTTGCAATTTAGTACAATAATATGATTTATTTAGGCAATATAAAAATACGTTGTAATTAAATCGAACCGGTGCACTTCACAATATGTAGAATACTATTGGTTTGAGTACTTTATTAAAATCTGAATTATAGGTGATTCTTTGCTACTTGGTAATATAAATAAATCCGAGGTCCATTTTACCATCAGTTACCCCATATAAATAAAACGTGCAAAGCTAAATAAACTCATTAAAATCAAATACTACTTTTCTGTTCGCTGGTTACTAAACATACAGCTCCGGGAAAAATTAAGAGACCGCTCGATCTCCATTTTCAAATCCCGGTTCTGCTGGCAGAAGGCTGCACTGCGAGGGAGGCTGCTTACACAAGAACAAGGTGAAGCAGGAGACGCTGACAATAACCAAAAAACAGCCAGGAAGAGGGTAGAATGGACTTTCTAATGCCAGAGATGACTTAACTTACCCAACAGTGCCTGGGAAATCGGAGGATGACCTTCAGTCAGAATGGGAAACATTAAGTGGTGTGACGTGACTGCTAAGCTCCTAGAAGCAGGACTGAAGACCCATAAAGCAAGGAAGAAGCCCTCCATCAATGAGAAGCAAGGAGAGCGCACACCCATAAACTGAAAAATGAGTGAAACCGAAATTTTGCTGTGGTTGCTTAATTTTTTACAAAGCTGTATGCTTGTAAATGATCAGTGGTCACTCAGTCCATTAATAGTCGTTTAATACCCAAAAATAAGACAAAAGTACTACTTTGCCCTCAAACAAAGTTTCGAGACAAATTAATATATAATCTTTTACAAGTCGACCCGTTTCCATACTTTAAAATACAATTTCTGCCTCAATCCATATTTTGAAGGTAAAATGAAAGTGTGCATTAGTCTCCACTATTCAAAAACAAACTATTCACGACACACGAAGCACTTGATCTCAGTATATAGACTGTCACATATTTGAGTTTTCAGCAGAATATTTAACGAACTAATTTGCATGCACAGAAAGGACGAAATACAGGTTATTACTTCTGTGGGCGAATACTAACCACGCGGTGGTACAGGGAGGTTTGCAGGTTCGGGGTCGTAGGTGAGCAGGTTACTGGGCGCGTGACGAAAGCACGTCGCCGGCTATTTGGTGCCCGAGCGAGTCGCTGCTTCTTACTTCTTATGTGCACGGGGCCGCTAGCGAAGGCTGTTTCCCTTTCGGCGTGGCACGCAAAGTTGGCAAAAAGAAGGCAAAATTCGAACAGCTGACCAACATGCCTCGTGTCTATATAGGCAGACTGAGTTACCATGTTCGCGAAAAGGACATCCAGAGGTTTTTCAGCGGTTACGGAAAACTCCTGGAAATCGATTTGAAAAACGGGTAAGCTAGACGAGGGGCCGCATGTTTGGTCTGGACATGGAAGGAAGCTCAGTGCGTCGTCTTAAACTCGGTTAAGGTAAAAAAATCTCCGATTCGGCACTGGGCGCAGTAACGGTCCGAAAGAAAGCAGTATTTTGAAGTTAATGGCTGTTACACTGCTTCTGTGGCGAACACGCGGTGTTACCGCGTGCACAAAATGGCCGCTCGAGCTGGCTGTGGCCGCCGCCCGGCCCCGTGATCTCCCCGGCGTCCCATCAGTGTCTTCGCACTCTTTTGAATTTATATTCTTGTAGGGAAAACGTAACGGATCGGGTAGACGAACAGCACTTTACATCGTGAAACTTGTGTTTCGTATGCGCCGTGCCGTTACTGAATTAACTGGGGTCGGCTGACTAGGTCGCCATGTTTGTTTGCTATTTGTCTGCAGTTCGCTTCGGCTGTATGTCGCTACACAGTTGTGCATAACTTTAACCAGGTGGTAAATCGAAAAAATGTAGCTTAATTCTCTATTGCACGTTTTGATCTCTTGCAGTTGTTTGACAGAGGACTTTATCAGTTGAGTGTGATTAAATACGAGACGCACTTAAGACCCTGAAGGCCATCATTACTGAGGATGATTTGCATATGAACCTGCAGCTATGTGGATCTTATAACGGGACTTAATTTATTATCGGTTGAATCGTTAGGGGTTGATCGCTGGTTAGAAAAAGTTTTCATAACGGATTCAATTTCTTTAATGTGGTACTTTTTAAATTTACATTGAAAGCAAAATACTGTTGGTTTATTTTGTAAATAGGCAACGTATTATTTTTCAGGTATGGCTTTGTGGAATTCGACGACACCCGCGATGCAGACGACGCGGTCTACGAGCTGAACGGGAAGGAGCTGTGCGGGGAGCGGGTCATCGTGGAGCACGCCAGGGGCCCTCGGCGTGATCGCGACGGACATGGTGGGGCTTCATGGGGGCGTGGGCGCTATAAATGCGGTCAAGACACGCAACACGCATCCCAGACTACCTTAGCCTGTATGTTGAGCTTTGTCTGACTTGGGTTTCCCTTTTAATTAAGAAGCCTAATTACTTGTGCTTGTGTGTTATGCTCTGGTCCAGTAACATGGACCATGGTGGGATAATTAAATCACTCTGGGGGTGAAGTTTTAAGTTAGAATCTTTTTGAGCCAGTTTGCATTCAATTGGTGGGTGGGAGAGTAAGTTTTCCTTGCAACTTCAGTTGGGATTGTGTTTCTTTATTCAGTTCATTTCCATCACTGACCAAAGTCACAAGATGGTGTTCCATGCGGTGGCGAAATAGCTACTGGTGGAACATATAACCTTATTTGTATTTGGGGTTGAGGGGTGGATGGGTCAGGTATATTTGCATGGCAGCTGCAAAATTTTAAATGTCAAATATACTTAAAATATTTGGTGTTTACCTGGAAGTAATTGGTAAAGTGGTGAACAAATTGACTGGAAAATAAGTTGAACAGCTGTCATGTAAATAACCGAGGTTATAACTTGTGAAGTTGCAATGTATCTACCTTCTCAATTTATCATTAACAAAGTCCTTGATGTTTCAATTTGAAAGAGTCCACTGCGGGCTGAGTCCGAGTCCATTGAGGCTAAGATGACTGCCTGTCCCTGTGGCCTTGGCTTTCACCTTACAATGTGTGTGTGACCTTTGCCCTTTGACCCTTTGGCTGACCTAACCGGAAGCCATGATGACAACAGCCTTTTGCCAATAGACCAGGGTGATGGTGAGGAATCCCGTTGGTTTTTATGTTGACAGAAATAACGGAGTGGTGTTAGCAGAAGCGTGGTATTGCCGCAGTATATTCTGCTTTGTAAAAGCAGTTTTCTTCAAGTCTGGCTGTCATCAGTCAAGCAGTGGGAGTGTCTTGTAAGCCAGTAATACCACCGCTTTTAAATGCAATGTCACTTAGATTTTTATGGTAGACTGATAATTCTGCCATTTTAAATGCATTTTTTCTTTGGGTTTCTGGTTTTAAGTGTCCTTGCTTTTTTGCTGTGATCATTTCCTGGAAAACATTGCTGCTCATTGGAATTTTGACCAGGAACAGCAATCTAGATTTCTGCAGCCACTTCACCTGTGACATTATATAGTACATAAAGGTTGGCATTGTTTGAGAATAGCAGCCCACTTCTGTCAGGATTGCAGATTTCTGTAGTCATTAAGATAAGTTGCTCTCCAAGGGTCATTTGAGCATGAGGAAGGTTTCATGCGCAAGTCAACAAGGACTGTCTCAAGGTCCAGATCCAAACTCCCCATGTCTCTATTTTGATATGGTTCCCTTTTTAAAATCCTTTGGAGAATCTGTATTCTTGCCATTTCACCATGCTAATTGTCTGTTCTTCCTGTTGTTTGAAGGCATTAGTGGTTACAGCAGGAGCCGCTCCGGAAGAGAGAAGTATGGGCCACCAGTTCGCACTGAGTACCGACTCATTGTGGAGAATCTGTCCAGCCGCTGCAGTTGGCAGGACCTCAAGGTGGGCATGAGGACTGAGCAAATTGAGTATATCTACCAATATTTTAAAATGAAATACAGCTGTTCCAGTACTGTGCAAATGAAATGTGTATAATTCAAAACTGTGTATAATTCAAAACGTTAATACAGTACTGTACATCATTTTCAATTAGATTTTACTTATAAAGTTCATTTTCACAACGTTACATTATCCCAAAGCGCTTATTATGGTTTTGTTGTTGCATCTGACCAGCAGCAAGGGTGAAAGTATGATTTGCACACAGAGTGCAAATACAGATGAAGAAAAACATTTATCACATTGTTTAGTCTACTAGTCTACAAAGAGCAACAAATTGAAGAGCTTGCCAGGGTTTTGTTTAGCGAAATGTATTGATGGTCTTAACTCGGCTGACCTTTGATACGTCATGCTTGTGTTGATCTCTCCACACAGGACTTCATGCGTCAGGCGGGTGAGGTAACATATGCGGATGCCCACAAGGAGCGCACTAATGAGGGTGTGATTGAGTTCCGCTCCTACTCCGACATGAGGAGAGCCCTTGACAAGCTGGATGGGACTGACATCAATGGCAGGAAGATTCGTCTTGTGGAGGACAGACCACGTCGGCACCGGTCCTATTCTGGCAGCCGATCAAGGTGGCTACCTTTATTACTTGTATGGTTATGCTTGTTATGCTGTTCACACTGAGGAATTTGAAGTGCAAGACTTGGCTGTGTGGCTTCTGTGTTGTTGGTCTGTCAGCTTTTAATTTGTATGGAGTTAAAGGCCGTGACCCTGTTGTAGAAGATGACCGACAGGTGAGGAGTTTCTCGGTTTCGGTGGAATGACTAGTAAGTAAATAACATTCTAACCTGGCTGATTTTGCACTTGAGGTGTGAGAGAACTGTGGGCATGACAGTGTCCTAGGTGGATGTGTTTTGTTGGCAGTTGGAGACTGTCTAGAGCAGGGCCCTCAATTCCAAATCCAGGCCTTGTTTTCAGGTCTACCGGGTAGGTAAACGATTACTGATTCTGATTTGGCTAAAGATGCTTCACACATGGCTCACAGGTCAATCTCTGCAGGTCATATCTGACCACCTTATAGTGATCAGCATTATGATAAATATAGTGAAGCTGGTGTGCAGTTTTCATTCCAGGTATTGATGTAGCTGATTACCTCTAGCGCATTCCACTAGACCAACAATCCTCTTGTAGCAGTGGTTCTAAATGCCTTCTCTTTGGTGTACTCAAAGCACTGAAGCACCTGGTTATGTTCAGTTCACATTTTCACAGATTTACTTTTTGGGGAGCGGGCTTGCTCGATGAGCTACCTGTATGCTGAGCATAGGAACAGGGGGCTTTGGGCTTTTGGTACTGTGTACCACCTTGTACACACCTATCACATGTACTGTTACAGACGGTGTTTCCAGTATACTAAGGTACAGTGATTAATTACCCATGACAGTGAACATAGCACCTAGGTGTATGGGATCTAGTTTGTTGGTGTTGCCAAGAAGCCCAAGAGCTGATGCGGAATTTGCGGGAATTATGTGAACAACCACTGACAACAGCAGTAAACTCACCTGGCAGATATAAGGGTCTGCTTTAACTAGCAAGAGTTCTGCATCAGTTGAACAATTGTTTTGAATCTACATTTGAACACCACTTGTTACTGATGGATGCAGACATTACTCAATATGATGGATATTAAGAAAAAATTTTTAAGCCCCTCTCCTAATAACTCTTATGTATGCCATCTGGTTGGTTTTCTGTAGTTAATATGCTTAAATTGTTGGTTATGGGATGAATATCTTTCTGAATAATACGGCTTCCTGCTTGACGTGCTAAGAACTGTATCCTGTTGTGAACTATAATGATTCTCATGGGGGTATTTCCTTGCGTCTTGGCTTGTGCTAGTACCAGGGTTTTAAATTATTAGAATTTAGAATAGATTTAAAATTTAGTGATCAATTGTAATTGCTGGCGCACACAGTGCACAACCATGAAATTTCCTCTGCATTTAACCCATCCATCCGTCATCTTCCGCTTAATCGGAGGTCGGGTCGTGGGGGCAGCAGTCTCAGCAGGGAGGCCCAGACTTCCCTCTCCCCAGCCACTACATCCAGCTTCTCTGGGGGATCCCGAGGCGTTCCCAGGCCAGCCGAGAGACAGTCTTTCCAGCGTTTCCTGGGTCTTCCCCGGGGCAGCTTCCCAGTGCATTTAACCCATATGTGACATATCAGGGGGCAGCTAATTCAGCGCCCGGGGAGCAGTGCTTGGGGGTGGTACCTTGCTCAGGGTACCTCATTGGTGCTTGGATGCCCTATAGGAGGAAAGGAGGGTATACAATGTTTGACAGTGTGGCATATTGACCAGATGTTGAATACTGGTTTGTGCAAGTTGACATGGTTGGATGCTAGAGATCTTATGCCTTGCTTTTTGCCTGCCAGCTTTTAAGAGAACCTCTTCACAGAACACAAACTATTGTCATTGTGAATTGTAGAGAATTGGGAATTCTTAGTACCCTTTGTGACATGCAGGTCCCGTAGCCACCGTCGATCACGCAGCAGGAGCCGTCGGAGTAGTCGATCACGAAGCAATTCAAGATCACGTTCACGGTGAGCTACTTGGATGTTTTGTGCTGCTGGGTGTTAACTCGTGATGTACTCTTACTATGGATTTTATCGCGCAGGTCTCGATCACGTGGCAGGAAGTCCAGATCTCGATCCCGTGGCAGGAAGTCTCGCTCAAGATCTCGTGACAGGAAGTCAAGGTCTCGTTCCCATGGTGGGAAATCTCGCTCTAGGTCTCGTGGCGCAAGGTCTCGCTCTAGGTCCCGGAATGGAAAGTCTCGGTCCCGTTCACGGGGGCAGAAGTCTCGGTCCAGTTCACGGGGGCAGAAGTCTCGGTCCCGTTCACGGGGGCAGAAGTCTCGCAGTCGCTCTGGTGGTCGCAGGTCTCGCTCAAAGAGTTGCTCCAAACCAAAATCGGAGCGTGACTCGCGTAGTCACTCAAAAGAGAAGTCTGTTGAGAAGAAGTCTCGCAGCCGCTCTCCTTCCCCGATGGAGAATGGGAAAGTGGAGTGTGCCAAATCAGCCTCTCGCTCTCCATCCCCCCCTGCTGACAAAAGCCAATCAAAGTCTCCAGCAAAGCGCTCAGCCTCCAGGTCCCCATCTCGCTCCAAATCTCAGTCCCGCTCACCTTCCCGTTCTAGGTCTGCTTCCCAAGACTGAGGGTAATGACAAAACTCTCAAAGCTTCAGCCTTCATACTATGCTATGAAGGTTCCCCCCATTCAATAGAGGGGCTTCTGTTAGTTCACACACATTACATTGCCTCCTGTATAGTTTTATCTTAATTTGGTCTCTTCAAGCACTTGACATGTGATGTTGCCTGAGTAGAATCTAACAATTGGTTCTTGTTGGTATTAAAAGGTGTGATGTGTAAATCGGTACAAGTTGCTGGGAACTATGGACCAGAGCAGGTGCTGTATGTGCCCATTTTGTAATCTACTGAAATTTGACTGGCCTGTTTCCTATTGAGAGCTTAATTCTGTTTTCTGCTGTTTTTTTTTTTTTTTTTAACTGCTTGGTCAGAATCTGAATGCTAGTGGAGTTTGGGTTAGGCCTTATGATGTAGGAAGGCCATGTGTGTTTTTTTATTTTTTT
>JAODJX010000109.1:27795354-27817977 GCA_026776945.1 Isichthys henryi
TGGTGTGTGAGTGTGCCCTGCGATGGGCTGGCCCCCCATCCTGGGTTGTTCCCTGCCTCGTGCCCATTGATTCTGGGTTATGCTCCGGACCCCCCGCGACCCAGTAGGATAAGCAGTATAGAAAATGAATGGATGGATGGAAGCTGGTGGTGAAATTTAATAAATATATGGAATGGCTGGGGTGCCCCTAAGGAGAGGTTTGGGAACCAAAGCGGTGTTCATCTAGCCGTCCAACTTGATTTCAGTAACCTTCTGGAGGACAGAAGAAATTCTTACTTGTGTTTATTGTGTTACTGGGCGTTTTCATATGTTCTAATGTTAAATTGTGCTTTTTGTTCTGAGCAAATGTGCACTTAATACCCAGATAAATATCTTTATATGTTTCTTTTGACTGCCTAAGAATTTTGCAAAGTCCTGTATAATAGAATCTCCTCACGATTTGTTCTAATCTAAATATAGCGCCCTGGAATTAAGTTTTCTTTTTCGGTTGTTCAAGGAGGAGAAAACCGAGGATCTAAAGTCGTGCAACTCTGCAGGAGAGAACCACCCCAACAGGCCAGGTGTGCACAGGGAGGTGCTGCCACAGGTTCCCTGGGAACCCCAAGGTGTGGCATGTCACTGTCTGGCTAGGTGGCCGTCTTACCATATGCGCTGCTGTCTGCCTTGGTATAGAGCACGAATTCATTTGATTGCATGATGCCCTGTTTACACACATGCACATGCATACGCGCATGCTCATGGGCTACATGTCTCCTAGCACCCACATGACCTAGCCACCGCCCCATATCACCACCCACTTCATCAATCATCAATAATGAAATTTTGGGACAAGAGGAGCCAGCACCGACATATAGCCAGCATGGTGAGTTTCACCGTAGTGCTGATTTGCTTAATGAGAGAGTTGGATTGCTGATCGCGAAAGAGGCGGTTTTAACTCTGGGCCCGAATAGTGACAACCTTGCTTGTAAAGCCGCTCGCACTGAAATGTGGCCCTTATTCTTCTCCACAGGCCTGGGTGGGACCAAGAAAAAGCTGTGGTTGTGGCCTCAGTTCCTGGAAGACCAGGGGGCCATTGCTGCCCCGCCGAAGCTCTTTCAAGAGGTATGTGGCATTGTAGCCTAAAGCCATACAGAATGAATTAGACCTGTTGGAACAGGAAACTGAGCAGGTAGGTGGCTCTCGCCTGGCAGGAAACTGAGCAGGTAGGTGGCTCTCGCCTGGCAGGAAAATGAGCAGCCAGGAGGTTAGATGGCACGTCTAGACTTTACGTTATACTTCTGCTGAACTGTGCAGCTGTGTAGTTTAAAATATGAACCATATACTATACACTCAAAATGGAGGCGAATTTACATAAAATGTAAATGCATTGTAATCATATTCGCAACTGAACGCGTTTAAAGTTGGCCCTCCAGATTTCTGAATTTGTCATTCTCACTTTTGTTTATCCATGAACAATTAAGCGGGAATATTTTTGGAGCTTGCCAAAAGATTGCAAAAACTGGCACACAATGTGTAAGTCAAAAACAATGCTAAAAATGATGTGGATTACATAAAATCATTTAACATATAAACATTACTGATACATAATATTTCTTAGTGTAAGTGCATACTGTATCTTTAAAATTAAGAGTATTGGCTTGGGTATGTCGCATGTCTTTGTCTCGGCAAGAAGCCTAAGTCACATGTTAGCTGTCTCTGTGACTGTGGAATGTCACATCTCTCGCAGTAACTATTAAACTTTTGAGTGCTCGTAATTTTACATCTTTAATAATGGGTCTAAAACGTAGTGCTCCCAGTGCGTACAGTAATAACTTTGTATATACAGGGGAATAGCTTAGATGGTTTATATATTATATAAAAAGGTCTAGATAGGAAATGACAAAGCAGTTTGACATACAAAATCTGCAGTACAGTAGTTTGTTTAGCAATTGGTATTAAATAGACTTTTAATGTTATTGTTTAGGCTAGAAAGCTGTTATGGGTTTAGCTTAAGGGTACAGAATTATTACTTATGAATTTAAACATTTGCAAGCAGCTTACAACCGTAACCCTCCTGAATGTGAAGAGGTTACTGTAATTTTATTAGAATAGTGCTGAATCATTATACAGTGTTTGGACTTTGATAGCTCAGTTAGAGTGACTCTTTGCTGTCTCTCAGTCCCAAAGGATTCCACAGTGTAAGAACAACTTCCGTCAAGGCATGAAGTTGGAAGGCATAGATCCCCAGCACCCATCCATGTATTTTGTCCTGACTGTGGCTGAGGTATGAGGACTATGTGGGGAGGGGAAGGGCTGCTGCATTTACACCAGACAAGGAAGGTGCTTCGCTGTCCTGTTCGTCACGTGGTCCACACAGAGAAAGGCGCGTTCAGGTGCATGGGGCAGAACTGTCCCCTCTGACCCTGTTTCAGGTTTGTGGCTACAGGATGCGGCTCCACTTTGATGGCTACTCTGAGTGTCACGACTTCTGGGTTAATGCTAACTGTCCCGACATCCACCCACCGGGGTGGTGCGAGAGAACAGGGCACAAGCTCTACACACCCAAAGGTCAGGGGGCTTTTCTGGACTGGGTATGTTGAGAAGAGTGTGTAATTCTGGTCAAGAGGTAAAGCCATCCCCTCTCATGTCTCTTTGTCTTGTAGGGTGTAAGGAAGAGGAGTTCTCTTGGAGTAGCTACTTAAAACTGACAAAAGCACAAGCTGCCCCAAAGGAACTGTTTGTGAGCTCTGGCAGAGTGAGTGAGTCTTTTCTTTAGGCTTAGATGTGAGAAGATTGGTGGGTTGGAACAGGCTCCGAAGATTGCTTGAAACATGACATCTTCTCCTTCTTTAGATGGAGATACCATGCAGCTTTGAGGTGGGGATGAAGCTGGAGGCTGTAGACCGGATGAACCCTTCCCTCATTTGTGTAGCCACGGTGACGGACGTAGTAGATAGTCGGTTCCTCGTGCACTTCGATAACTGGGACGACACCTATGACTACTGGTGTGCTTCTTGCAAAGTAGCAATCGGTGGCTCATGTATGCAAGTCTTTAACATATGCCCTAAACCTGCAGTACCCCTCATTTGTTTCCCCCAATAGGTGTGATGCCACCAGCCCATACATCCACCCAATTGGATGGTGTGAAGAGAGAGGCCTTCCTCTGACACCCCCACAAGGTAATTAACAGCTTTGCTACCCATTTTCATGAGGCATGCAGACACCTAGAGCACTCCTACAGGATAACTTGTCTCATCCTATAGATTACCCTGATCCCGATAAGTTCTCTTGGGAGAGGTACCTAGAGGAAACAGGCTCTACAGCGGTTTCACCAGAGGCCTTTAAAGTGGTGTGTACTTCTCACGTGACTGCATAACACAAAATCCAGTCTGTATCTTAGAACATGGACTCTTGGTCTAGTGTTTCCTGCATACAATCTAAAATTCAAGGCTGGGAAGGCAGCCCTTTGAATAGCCACATACCTTCTCATACCTCCACATTGTGCACTTAGTGGGTTGGTAAATAGATGTCTCTGAATCGCTTATTGTGTGAGTGAGTGTTTGCATTTGTCTTGCGATGGACTGGCATTCCATTCATCCATATTTCCATAACCCAGCTTTATTGAGTACATTTACTTAAGGGTGCCTCTGTATGTGGTGACCTTCTTCTGATTCTCCACAGCGGCCTCCTCATGGCTTCCAAGTGCAGATGAAACTAGAGGCTGTGGACAAGAGAAGCCCAGCCCTCATCCGTGTAGCAACCGTGGAGGAGGTTGATACACATAGGATTAAGGTCCGTTATTTTAAATGCCAAGCCATCTTGGGTTGATGCTGGTCTCGGTGAAGGTTGCAGTACAGAAGTAATGTATTTAAATACACCCCTGACTCTAATCTATTACTGAAAACATGTCATATAGAGAATTTACATATAGATGGAGCTTGTAATTGGGGAAAAAATAATAACAAAAAAATGTTTTTGCTTGAATTCAATTTGAAATTTTTTTCAGATGTAAATTCATTATAGCAGGTAGTGAATACTGGGTGCAGATTTGCGAGTCATTACAGCAGATATTCTGATGGTGTGAGTCCAGACAGTGAGGGCTACCTGTAATGCTGCTTTGTCTGTCCAGAAAGCACACATTGGCGATTCAGCTCAATGCCTCCATTCTCCTCCCAGATTCACTTTGACGGTTGGAGTCACATGTACGACGAGTGGATGGATGCAGACCACCCAGACCTCCACCCAGCTGGCTGGTGCGAGCACACAGGGCACTCCCTGCAGCCGCCTCTTCGTGAACCCAGCACCCAGCCACCCGGTAACAGCAGACCTTCCCTTATCCTTCATTAATTCACCAGTGCTTCCCTGCAGCAAAACCGTTATACAGCCCAGTGGTCGAAAACGCCTCTTACAGAGATGTCTTGCGGCACGGACTGGGCTTGGTGAAATACATGTGTCGATTACACACTGGTGACGGTTATGTTGCTTGCACAAGCATTAGGTTAGGTTAAACTTTATTAGGTTAAACTTTATTAGGTTAAACTTTGGCTTGGGCATAGTGCATGGTTGCTTTATATACAAAAGCACTGTATTTTGATGATGTTTAGAAATATATGGTCGTTATCACACCACTTAATAAATAAATCTGTCTCATCCTGATATATATAAGGATCCACATCCTAGGATTACAGTGTCTACCGCATATTTCACATTATAATTGTTAGGGTGCACATTCCTATAATCATTGGCATACAATGTAAAAAGTGGTGGGAGATACTACGCAACCCTGACAGTGTTCTGTTAACCTTCCCTTACTGTCTTTAAAATGCTCTATAAAAATGAATAAAACCATTTATTTGGAATTTCATTTTTCAGAAGAAATGTTTGCTGTGATTGCCCTTTTGTGGCGGCCTCTCATTCTTTCGTGTCTGTGGCTTTTTTCTCTCTTTGCTGGCAGGTCCCAGGGAACCTCCTGTTTCAGGACAGACAAACTTTCCTTCTCTGCCCTGCAAAGGAATATCTCACTCCAGAAACACCAAGTATAGCTTCCATCACAGGTAAATGCTACGTGTCCTGTCTTTGGCCACTAGGTGGACACACAAAATCGGAGCTCTTAATTCAAAGCTTGGATTGAGACCTATATGTACAGTCAGCTGTGATCATTTGTCTTTGACACTCCAAACTCTGCACAGAGCTATAGCAAATAGTAAAAGAATTCCATTATTCAGAAATGGTCAAAATTATGCCATTTCTTGGTTCCATCAGTTATGTCCATGCTGGGATTTGTACATGTGACTTGACAATGTTAAAGTAGTTTGCAGCAGATTCACTGATGAAAAAGAGGAACTCAAAGTCTAGGTTGATCATCAAAGGGCACTTGTGTTATGTGTGTTTACCTAGCCATGTATTAATAAGAAGTACGGCATGCAGTATATAACCAAGCCCGAATCTCCTCAAGGTTTGGAGATCCAAACAGGCTGAGAATTCTTTTTTATAATTCTAGCTCTGAATTCAGCCTTTTCAGGTCAGTGACCTCTTGGTGGATAGAGAGACGGGCCAGGGACCCTCTCTTTACGTATTATAAGTTTGTGTTACGGGTTAGGCCTGCCTATTTCAATATTATTATTTTTTTATCTTTTTTTACATTACATTTCTATTTCACTTAATAGATTTTAAGGTCTGTATATGTGTATGGTTTAGGCAACTTGGTCAACATTGTGGGCTGAGAATAGTGTTTCTTTTCTTGTTTTAATACAGGCACTCAAAGTATAAGACTCAAAGCGGAACTGACTCAGTGTCTGTATTGCAGTTTAGTATAAGACTCAAAGCATACAATATTAAGCGGAGCTGACTCTGTATTGCAGTGGAGGTTACATTATAAACAGGAACATGAAATAAATAAGCAAAATTACAATATCACCACATGCATAACCATTCTATTGTATAACACGTCATTAGTAACATTGAATGTGACTGTGTTTGACATTAATGTAGCATGTTTTTGATTTAGGCTACGTTAGTCCCAGCGGGCCAGCAGTACAACATTTGAGCTGAATAATGGGTTTAGATGACAACCATGTGAGCCTGTTTAATTTACAGAGCAGTTAACAGTGATTATTTATCTGTGGTTTAATATATTACTGGCTTGAGTTTATTTATAGACATTTTATAAAATTTCAGAAAAATAGTTTTGATTCATGGATCCCCTGTTGAAAACCCCTATTCTAGATAGTGAAGATCTGTGTATTTTGTAGTTTAAGATAATACCATATATTTTGGTAAAACTGTTGTGAGGTTGAATATTGAAATAAGGCAGAGGTTTCCCACAACCTCATTTGAGTTCTTTTTGTGACAGCGAGTGATGTTCAGGGAAACAGTGTTCGTTATCACTCTACTGATGTTGCCACGAATCTGTTTGTATGGTGAAAACAGGAAGTGTCCGACCCCGGGCTGCGACGGCTCGGGGCATGTGACGGGCCGCTTCACAGCACACCACTGTCTCTCCGGCTGCCCGCTGGCTGAGCGCAACCAGGGCCGACTGAAGACCGAGCTGTCTGACACCGAGGGCCTAGGCAGCAAACGGAATCTGCTCATGTTCGGTCCGCGTAACAAGAAGTCACGCTACCATGGCAGGTAATCCTGTCATGCCGAGCTGTCTTGTCTAAGGTTTTAAAGCAGTTTAATGCATCTGAAACATCCTTTAAATTGTGAACTGAATATTACAGTGTGATTTTTGGTTCCATTTTGACTGGCACCGAGTCCCTCTCTGTACGCAGGATCGGCCGCCCTCCTAAGTACCGGAAGAGCCAGCAGAGGAGCTATCAGAGTGAGCAGACATTTTGACACATGTACACGTTATTTACGGTCCAGCCATTCTCAAATCAGCGCAGCACTAATGACATGGCGTGTCGATCTTTCAGGTATGACTGTAGAGGGAGTGTATCCGTCCCTGTTCATGTCAGCGCTTTCAGCCCATCCAGACCGCACCGTCTCACTCTGCTGGGAACAGCACTGCAAGCTGTTGCCAGGTGTGGCAGGCATTCATGCCGGCAAGGTGGCCACTTGGACTGTGGAGGAGGTGAGGAATGTAGTATGCTACATAGCCATGGCAACAAGGCAGAGCGATAGTCTCTGTGGCGCTGTAGAAAGATGTCCAGGTGTCGGTGGTATAATTAATGCAGTGCTCCTAAAAATATTTAGCAGATAAAACTTGTAATAAGTACATTTACATTTATTTAATCATAAGCAGGGATGTACATAACTGGAACACAAGTACACATTTGCAGTGTAAAAGGATGTAAGCAGCAATTTCTTGCTGTAGCAGTGCAAATACATTCTTATTTAATGTGAATTTGCTTTTCCATGACGAGAAAATACCATGCATCTTCCTTGAATGAAGTACAAATTAGCCATATAAAGGTTAAAATCCACAGTAATTTCTTGAATGCCAGCTATGTGCATCCATGTTCATGAGACACTTTTGTCCAAAGCTGAATACCAATCAAATAGTACATTACATACATACTTTCAGACAGGAGTAAGTGCAACTAGGCTGAGCTTCCAGTTGGTATTTACAGTGTAAGATAGTGTAGTACAAGACTGGGTTTTACCAAGCAGTATAATATCGGAGTAATTTCCTGGGGAGTGTAGTTTAAATCTATGTGTTATATTCTGTCTTGGTTTATAAACAGGTCTTTGGCTTTGTTCATAACTTGACTGGTTGTGAAGAGCAGGCCCGACTCTTCAGGGATGAGGTGAGTTAGTACTTGACTTCTTAGGCCAGATGTAGACCATCTCCTGAGTGATGTAGGATTCCACCCTCCAGACCAAATTCTGGAACTTGAAACCAGCATCATGCATTGAAACCAGCATTCTTGTGGCCCCCATGATTTTGTTGTTCAAACATCTATCTAATCCCTCCTAGTTCCTATTTCTTGGAAGACTGTAAACAAGATGGACTTCTCTCCACAGATGATTGATGGGGAGGCTTTCCTGCTGCTGACACAGGCTGACATAGTCAAGATAATGAGCATCAAGCTTGGCCCTGCTCTCAAGATTTATAATGCCATCCTTATGTTTAAGACCACTGACGAAGGCCTCAAGTGATTTGCCTGTTTTGCGGTGTACCAGTCTAGAAATCTCTTCATCTGTGTGTTTGGTGTTCAGTTCAAAAACCATAAGAGAGACCGCCTGATTAATTTTTTATACTTTATTTTCAATGATGTAGTTACAATAGAAAAACAAGCCTATTGTCCCCCAGAAATTTAATGTTGCTGAAGCGGATAGTTAGACTGAGCCATTAATTATCAACTTCTGATCTTCCTAGAAGTTGCCATTCTGCTTGGTGACACACAAACACACATGCATATATAAGAACAACATAAAAGGTATATTTTATTTAATTGAAATTCCTTTTTTGAAAGAAAGCAAAATTATTTGAAAAGTGACATAAACGTAACACGTTTACATGAAAATTGTTTGCAAGTGTATACCTTGCATTTAAGAAAACTTGAAGATTTCAGATAATATAAATCCCAGTTTGAGGTTTTCAGTGGGACCAAGACTCTCTCTCTAATGGATTACAGGCAGTGCCCGGGTTAAGAATGTCCGACTTACAGACAGCTCGTATTTATGAACGGACAGCCATAAAGTCTGTAACGTGAAAAATTTGGATTGAATGTAATGGCTCATAAAAATGATTGCACACACTTTGTGACTCTCGTGAAAACGACTGGCTTCAACAGTTAGTTGGCTCGAGGTACAGAATAGTACTGTATTACTTTGATTATCGCTGTATTATTATTATTATTATGTACTGTATTATTGTTTTTCCAATCTATCTACAAATTCCACGTAGAGACAGATTTAGGGAATGGATCTCGTTCGTAACCTGGGAACTGCCTGTACGGTGTCAAGGTGCAGTAATTACGCCAAGAAGCCCTTCAGCTTCTCACAACTCAGCACAAGTTCATTTCAAGCTCTTTGGTTTCTCCAGAATTTTGATGTGCATTTAACTCCATTCAATAAAGTGTAAAGCTGTGCAAAATACAAACAAATATTACTTTATGTACTAGATTTTCGTTACAAGGTTGAAATGGATTTATTTATACAGTCTAGTGAAATTAAGGGAACCTGCTCTATTACTGTTACTCTATGAGGCATTAAAAACAAGTAGCTACCTGACTCAATATTCTTTGCCAGGAAGCATTGGAGGAATAGAGTAGAATGTTGGAACTTGAACGCATCTTATCTCGACCAACTCAGACGTCAAACGGTTGTTTTTTTTACTTGTACCATAACCGAAATCTTGGAACTCGACCATTCCTGATAAAACTTGTATAGGTTGAGATGCGTTCAACCCTGGAATGGGTCATTTGAGAAAAATCTAGTGCAACTCAGCCAAAAACTCACAACAAAACAAATCAGACCTGCTAAAACTTACAGATCGAAACACGTCTTTGATGGGCTAACAAAAACAGACCTACTGAGATGCTGATGCCTACGAATTGCTCTCAGTCTCGCGGTTCCTCATAACCGAGTCTGATGTGCGAAAGCCGTGTTCCTGTGTTTGGTGTGAATTTTTTGTGTTTTATCTACAGTACATTCAGTGATACAGTAATCATGGCCCCTAAGAAAGTGAGCAGTGATGGTAGCAAACCAAAGAGTGAAGTAGTGAAAGTAACTGCAGAACTTAAAAAGGAAATTATAGCGAGACTTGAAGGTGGTGCATGTGTCATGATCTCGCTTTGGAGTGTTTGATTAGCATTTTTTTATTGTTTATCACTTTTGAGTGTGTGATTTTTCATGTGTGTATTAGTTTTATATTGATCGTCAATTCTTTTTATCATTAGTTAGGTAGGTAGATACATTTAAATAGGCATCATTTGGGGGTCTGGAACAGATTAAATGTATTTACATTATTTTTTATGGGGAAATTTGACTTGGACTTTGACTAAATCGCAACTCGACCAGCCTTCTGGAATGAATTAAGTTCACCTACGATTGTTGGTGCTTGTCGTGGCAGCAACCCCTGAACCTGCTGGTGAACACAAGCAGTAAAGGGAACTGTGACGCTAAAGAAGGAGGACTGTTGCAGTACTGTTGACCTCAACTGGGAATATAGTCAGATAGTAGAAGGAGTACTTTGGGGACCTCCTGTATCCTACTAAGATGCCTTCCTAGGAGGAAGTAAATTTGGAGGAGTCAGAAGGACTCACCTATCACTAGGACTGTGATCAAAAAACTCTTCAGTGGTAAGGCTCCAGAGGTGGATGAGACTCGCCCTGAGTTCCTAAAGACTCTTGATGTTGGGCTGTCTTAGCTGATATGACTCTTCAAAACTGAAGAGGTTGAGGACAGTGCCTCTGGACTGGAAAACTAGGGTAATAGTCTTAATTGTTATGTTCCAACTCCTGGAGATCAGATTATGTGGCCCTGTTGGCTTCATCAAACTGTGACTGGGGCGGTTTGCAGCCTAGTGTGAAGCAACTGGTATGAAGATCAACACCTCCAAGTCTGAAGTCATGCTTCACAACCACAATAGGGTGGATTCTCCCCTCCCCCCCCCCGGTTAGGGAGCAGCAACTGCCTCAAGCTGAGGAGTTCAGGTATCTCAGGACCTTGTTCCCGAGTGATGTAAGAATGAAGCGGGAGACTGACTACAGGATTGGTGCAGCGTCAGCAGTAATGCAGATGTTATGCCATTCTGCTGTCGTAAAGAGATTCCTGATCCAAAACGGGCAGTTTATACATTTACTGGTCAGTCTATGTTCCTACCATCACCCTATGGTCACAAGCACTGGGTTGTAGCCAAAAGAATGAGATAACGGATACCAGCAGCGGAAATAAGTTTTCTTAGCAGGGTGTCTACTTGGGTGAGGATCTTGGACATGTGGGCGGGGTTCAAACTAGAGTATTCTGTCCTAGGATGCCACTGGATGCCTCTCTGAAAGGTGCTTCAGACATGTCCACCGGGAAGGAGACCCCAGGGAAGACCCAAAACAGGATGGAGAGATTATATCTCTAAGAAGGCCTGTATGTGCCGTAATATTCCCCCAGAGGAGCAGAAAGAGATGGCTGGGGAGATGGAGGGTCTGACTGCTGCCCCTGCAACAGGGAGCTGGATAAGCAGTGGGTAGATGGTTGGCCTTATGTTTAAGATCTTACTTTATTAATTTATTGCTTGTATTAGCCTTAAATTATATGATCTGTAAGTAAGAATTCCAATACTTCAAAACAATAATCATCATACACCCATTATTAGGTCCCAGCATCATCTGTAACTATCAGTGAACAATAATATGTGACACCACAATTATGAACACATCCAATATAAGTCACCATACCTAGGAGTCAATGTACACTTGGCTGTATAAAAGGATCCGTTACATTTTGACAATACATGTTAGTAAGTTATAGTAATTATTTTGGATGATAGAGACGACAATAATACAATTAGTAATATAACATCGCATAGTTGACATTTTGAGGTGCTTTTGTTTTTTTGTGTATGTTCGCATAGGCTATATCATAAGATATAACTGAATACAGAAGACTCATTTTGGTAAACAGAAAATAAAAGAAGTTTCTATTTTTACACAGCGTTATTTGAATTATAAATACAGTGGATACAGACTTTGGTCACTGGAGGTATGATTCTTTTTGGTAGTAAATCGGAAAAGGGGAAGTTGACTATGCGATTCAAACACGATTTTGTCGTTTTTCTATATAAATATATTTTAAGGCAACCAGCATTCCTACGCTGCTCATAAGCTAATGATTGATTCTTTTGTAAGCGGAACCCGTTTTCTGGAGCGTTCTGACCTTCGCGAAGCACTTGGATGTTAATGACGCGGAACGCTGACATATCCTGACACCATACACAGTTATATTAGTTTAGGGCCATTTCTACGCCGTGGACGGAACCGCCTGGGACATCGGATATCTGCAGAAGGTAAACGCTGAGAAATACAGCATGCAGACTTTGGAGAGATGTATAATTCTTCAGGCGCGTTGTTTTGAATTAACACGTTTTATAGTGGTCGCTATTCAGATTTCCGTGGCTGTCTGTTTTGTAGGATCGTTGCAGTTAAAAAACGTTAAAAACTAGATGGCATATACGTTTTGGGTTTTTCCCACACATCATCATCATCATCATTATTATTAATAATATTATTATTGCCCATATATTGAGTCTGCAGTTTCCCCAGTGAACTGAAAACTAATTTGTCTGATTCGATCAAGGGTCTTGCGGTCTTCCAAGATTCGTATGTTGCATAATACGCCTACACGCACATACGCCTCACATATAGCTGAGCCGATTCGCGCGGTTGTTTTAAGGCTATAAGTAAACAACCGTCCTGGTTTAACTTGCTTCGGTGTGTTAAATGCTGGACTATAGCCGGCCGGTTCACAAGGTCAGCTCCTCGTTTAAGCTAGTGAAAGGTGCTAGTCAGCAAAGTACCTTAAGGCTTGAACAAACACTGATACAAAGATAAGATACGTTGAGCTGTTCCTGAAAATATACAGCACAAGAGAAAATATAAAAAGGATCCGTCTGGTATTTAATTCCATCAATATTAAGGAATTGGCCTTGGAAAATCTAAGACTTGTAATGTTTACAGCCTATTTAAAACTATGGTGTAATATAAGTTGCAGGTTGCATGACAAGCAAATAGACTCTTTAACAGTATTTAAGGAGTGCAGTGAAGACAGAAAATGCAATTATTTTGGATGTTCTGAGATTACCCTGGGAATCATATTAATTGAATGACTATGACTGTTTGTTGGACATATTTCAGAGGAGATTACATTTTAAAAAAATGCAGATGTTATTAGTTCTTAGGTCGTAACTGTGAAAAAAATCTGTGACTTTCAAGTTAAGACTTTAAGTTAAGGCGTTACTATTGTACCCATCATTCCTGGTTATATAATATATGTAATCTCATAAAGTCTATATGAAAATTGTAGAACATGTTTAACTCTGTTAATAATTATGTAGTGAAATTGCTGAATTTTTTTCTCTTGATTATAAGATTAGCAGCTTCGTTTACAAAATGTTGTAGGTGTGTTGGTTTTCTCTGTCATAAACCAGTACATCCAGTTTCACAGGGTCGTTTCTGCCCCTCTGAAGGGTATCAGCTGCACTTGAGAGTTTCACGTTCATTCAAGAACATTAGTCCACTCATTACTGACTAATCTACTAGGTTAAAGTCTTGTCTTTTTTAGAGATCTTCCACTGTGATTTCTGGCTGGAAGTGGAATGGACCGATAAGATGGCTCACTGTGATGAAGTAAGTTAATTTTTCGATAGATTTTTTACTTTAGACTAGACTGATAGGGCAAGTTGAATATTTTTACACATCTAAACCTTATAACGTGTAAATGGATCAGGAAAATTCATTCACCAAATCCCTTTGTAGCTCATATCAACCCTAAAAACAGTTTGATGCAGTGAACACTGGATTTTAGAAGACAAGGTTTTTAGTTCCACCAAGGCAATAGCAGTGATCTCACAAGGTCTAAGTGTCACATGAGATCAGCCTCTGTAAATTTCCCGTAACACTTGTATTCTCTAGATGGCCACAGAATGCAAAACTCATATCTTGAGGCTGTGAGCAGATGATCAAACAAGGTATATGTCACGACCAGCGGGTGAACAGGAAGCGGGGAATCAGGATCCAAGCAACGGAGATTCGAGAATGAGGGGTTTATTAGGCAAAACAGGCAGACAAGGCATAACACGGTCGAGACGTCAATGACGGAACTGGGGATACGTACTCTGACGTGGACTTAAATACGCAGGACTTAATGAAACAACAGCTGGTAACATCGGGGTTTCACATGAGGTTAACGAGGGGGGCGTGGCACACGAGAGGATCGAATGATCGGGCGTGACAGTATACTCTTCCTTTTTGTCACTGTTGCCTATATATTTATGTTTTCCAGCCCCGGTCACCCTCTCCTAATGATGTCAACCTGGGACCTACGGCCAACCCCCAGTGAGTAACTCTCAGGCGTGAAGCTAGGGGTAATGTAGAAACACTGAATCTACCGATTCATCTGATGATTCATTTATACATAACATAATATAATATAATATAATATAATATAATATAATGTAAATATTGCAATTGGAATGAGGCAGGATTTACAAATGCAGATTTGTTTAAAAATATTGAGTGATCTCTTAATTTTTTCCTCCATTGCATGTTTCATTCAACATCTATCATCGTTACTTGCAATATATTAATTTGCAACATATTTTGAAAAAGATTTATTTATTTATTTATTTATTTAGCGCCAGACCTACAGACTTTGATTTTTTATCAGTGATTGGGAAAGGAACATTTGGGAAGGTATGTATGGGAATCTACAGTACTGTATATGTCTTTTGGTTTACCATCATAATTAAATAGTTAATTCCAAGAATTGCTTGGATTGAGGAATAAATTATATGTTTTACTAAATAACAAATGTTATAGTTTAATACTGCACACTGTCAACCTTGTGTATGACAGCTGAAAAGCACACATTCAGGTTAAATTAAGTTTGTGTAAGATAATGAAGAAACATCTCACAGAAGGTTAAGGATTCATAGTGCAGTAGGAAGAGTTACCAGCCAGATACCCTTTGTAACAATGTCTTTGTCTGCCTCAGGTGCTACTGGCCAAACTGAAATCAGACAATAAATTTTATGCAGTAAAGGTCTTGCAGAAGAAAGTCATACTAAAGAAAAAAGAGGTTGGTTAATGTGTAAATGGCAGCCGTACTTACACTTCCATATCCATTACTGCCCCATATCTTCCTCACTTGTATGTCACATTGGACAAAAGCATCTGCTACTTTTTTTAAATAATTGGGAATACCTTGTCTTTGTTTGAGGTCCCTTAAGATGCAAGTCACTGATTTTACTTTGCTAAAATGAGAATGAATATAATTATAGAGTCACAGGACAAAGACGAGCGTATTGTGCTTTTCTCTGTCTAGTCTCTAGATGATAGAATTGGCCCTTGTTTTCTGCCCTGCTGCAGTGACAGCTATGCTTTCCTGTCACATCCCATTCTTTTGTCCCAGCTATATAATCAGCAGTTTGTGTCCCTCAGCAAAAGAACATCATGGCAGAGAGGAATGTGCTGCTCAAAAGCCTGAAGCATCCCTTTTTGGTGGGACTCCACTATTCCTTTCAGACCCCTGAGAAGCTCTACTTTGTACTGGACTATGTCAATGGAGGAGAGGTAGCATCCTGGGCTGTCGAGGGGTTGCATTCCACATAATCGGATGTTGAAGGGTAGAGTCTGGCTCTAGATGCATAGTTCAAATGATATTGGACATATCTTTGGAGGTGTTAAGTCGCTACTGACCTTTCTATTCTTCAGCTGTTCTTCCACCTGCAGCGGGAACGATGCTTCTTGGAGCCACGTGCTCGATTCTATGCCGCTGAAGTGGCAAGTGCCATTGGATACCTCCACTCCCTCCATATAATTTACAGGTCAATAGCATCAACTCTGCAGCAATTATACCCTCAACGTGTGTCTGCTCCTTACTTACTGTGAATCTTGTTTTTTCTCCCAGAGATTTGAAGCCAGAGAATATCCTGTTAGACTCAGAGGTAAGAGGTAATAGTACCAATATTAAATTAACATGCTATTGTATTCCTCAAATGGGTAATACATGTGATTTTTGCAAAAAAAATGGTATGGGTGAAGAACTGGAACTGATCAATTTTTGAGACAAAACTGAAGCAGCGCAGCAAAAGAAGGAAAAGGTGGCTAGAGAAGACGCTTGATTTTATGAATGCTGTAACTCTGAAAGTATTTTATAGATCATTTTCAAACTTTGCAGACACATTGTATGGATGGAAATGAATGAAAATCACCACGTGGTGATAGCAAAGAGAAGGCCAGTGTGAGACACTCATTCTTCATACTGTGATAACTCAAAAAACATTTCACTGATCTTTTCCAAAATTAGCAGACATATTGAATGGTTGAGGATCTGGTAATCTTACAGATAAATTGCACCTAAGTTGCAATTTTCCGCTTACTGACAGCAAAGGGAAGAACATTTGATCTTGTGGACACGGCAACTCAAAAAGCATTTGTCAAACTTTTTTCAAACTTTGCAGATGCATTTTATGGGGGAAGAACTGGAATTGATCGAATAACATTAAAACTGACGGAGCGCTGCATATTAATAACAAAGAAAAGGGCGGTCTCAGACTTATTCCATCAGCATGATATCTCCAAAAGTATTTGACGGATTTTTTGCAAACTGAGCAAATACATTGTATAGGTGATTGTATAGGTGAAGGTTTGATCAAATTTTGAGAGCAGCTGCATGAAAATTGAAGCAATGCCGCATAGTGGTAGCAAAGGGAAAGGTGACTTCACGAGGCATTTGACACTGTGAATATCACAATTCAAAAAAAGTATCTGATAGGTCAAATCCAAGACCATAAGACTAATTACCACTTCAGACACATTTGATTGAAGACCTACACATAATTTCATTTTGAGACAAATCAGTTTGAGACAATTTGAAGCAGCGTTAGATGGTAGCGGTAAAGGAAAGGCGGGCTGCAAATGCTTGATTTTGTGAACACAATAAATCTCAGTGAAAAGTAGGTGAATTGGGGGTTATGAGAGGAGTGGGGATTAGATGGGACGGGGGTAATGGGGCTGTCCAGAGAATACATCGTTGTTGTTCCGACAGCATCTAGCTGTTAACATGGGTTATATCTTCAGATACCATACCTCAAAAAAAGCAACATTTTTGCTAGCTAGTTATATGTGTGACTAACACTATAACTTCTGCATTCTGCTTTAGGGACATGTTGTTTTGACAGACTTTGGTCTTTGCAAAGAAGGCATGGAGCCAGAGTTCACCACATCCACATTCTGTGGAACACCAGAGGTCAGAGACACTGAAGGAAGCCCCTTCTTAGCCATCGCCATGCTACGTCTACATTAACAATGACTCCTTTTCACCATTGCAGTACTTGGCTCCAGAGGTGCTCAGGAAACAGCCCTATGACCGCATGGTGGACTGGTGGTGCCTCGGTGCTGTTCTATATGAAATGCTCTTTGGCTTGGTAAGGCTTGTGAAAATAGACTGTAGAGGCAGGAATGACAGAAGGGCTCAGAGTCATAGTGAAATAAAATAGACGGGTACCATGAATGAGTTTTTACGTGTTGCTACCAGTGTATCATGAGGAATTGTTGTGATAAGAGGTTTTTGTTGGTTTTTGGTTGTGTACCTGTGGTCCCCAGCCCCCATTCTACAGTCGCGATGTAGCTGAAATGTACGATGGGATCTTACACAAACCCTTACACCTGCCTGGTGGGAAAACCATGGCAGCCTGTGATGTGCTGCAGGGGCTTTTGCAGAAGGACCAACATCACCGCCTAGGAGCTATTGCTGACTTTGTGAGTAGCTTCGTGTGTTTCACCCTCTCAGATAAAAACAATACTGTACAGTCACAGATACTTGCATGGAAACTCCATGTACAGTCACAGATGTGGGTGTTGAAATTGCATAGCTTTGAAATAACTTCAACTTCACTATATTTTTAATGGGTAGGGAATTTCCACAAAATTGTCACAGTGTGCTCTCTGTCTAGGGACACTAACAAGTCATGCACAATAAATGAATGAATATTCACCAATTAATAAATTAACAATTTAATCACATGTTAACAATCGACATAGAAAATACAGTAATTATCTTGTGTAATTGAAAACTAGCTAGCAATTGTGAGTCCACCTGGGTCAAGATTAGATTCTAATACAGCTTTTATATTTTTTTGCTGAATCCTGTTCTCTACATATAAACAAATAAATACAAGACTTATGGCATTTCTAGTGTTTTGTTTGAATTCACAAATTTTTATAAATATTGAGAATTCCCTAAAAAACTGTCCTCGCATTTTGTTTCACACACACACACACACACACACACACACACACACGTAAGTTAGCTATGATAACCTTAAACCCAACACAACCCTAATCTAAACCCTATGTAACCAAACATAATACAACAATTTTGACATTTTTAGTTTTTTTGATTGCAGTCACCTGAGTTTCCACTTTTAGGGATCTGAAAAATGTATCCCTGGATCGCCCCATTAGCCTCCTCCAATCTAATCCCTACTCCTCTCACAACCCCCATTTCGCATATATATAATATACAAAGTAAACTTGTTTTTTCCAGCTTGAAGTGAAGTACCATGTGTTCTTCTCTCCCATAAACTGGGATGACCTGTACCATAAGAGAATTACCCCTCCATACAACCCAAAAGTGGTAAGTTAATCTGTCATCCAAGGGCGGCATTCTGTTATCTGCTATGATCTCTCTTTGAAATGTTTATTCCTCCTGCTGCTCCAGAAAGGGCCTGCTGACATGCAGCATATCGATCCAGAGTTCACAACAGAGACTGTGCCTGGATCAGTGGGCCGCACCCCCGAGCCGTCCTCTTGCCTTGGAACCAGCAGTTCTAGTGCCTTCAAAGGTTTCTCTTATGTGCCCAGTGATGAGAACTTCCTGTGACAGTAATGGAGAGTTCAGCTTCTGAACTCTTTGCTGCTAGATCTTGTACTTAATGTTGTAATCAATCTCTGGTATATCTCTCTGGTATGGAACCTATATGAAAAACAAAAAGAAACTGCAGTAACTGAGAGGATGTCACTGCCTTGTGCAATGTATTTCCTGTCAGCATCTTGAAGGATTTGTAAGACTCATGCTATCTTTAGTGGTGAGAATTCAAATCCATATTTCATAAATCAGCATTCCAATTATTTATATATCAATCTGATGGGGAAATTAAGGAGCAGGCAGTTTGAGAAAGGTGCCTAAATCTATGTAATGCTTCTGCTTATCAATGCCAACTGCCAGACTGTTCTTGTTGGAAGACTAATGAACAATCCACAATACAGATCCACTTTAAATGAGCAATATACTGACATTTCTCATCAATGTTAACCAACTAGAGGACTTTTTTCCATTGTACGACTATGATTTACAGTTTTGTAGATTTCCTATAAATTGTATATAAAGGTACATTTTGTGCATATTATTTAATTATTTTCATTTACTAAACATAGTTAGAGCACAGATACGTTATTTTCCTTAGAATGACAGTTAGGTGCTAAATTGTTGGATATATCTGTGTATAAATATATTCTAACGAAACAGTTCATTTGAAGGTTTTAATGATAGAATTTGTAATAACTTTGCTGATTTTTTCTCCTTTCATATAAAGCGAAGTGCCTAAAAACTAAAATCTATTTATAGTTATATTTAATTAAAACGTATACAATATAAAATTATCCAAAAACCCTGTATTGTATAAGTGGTTGAAAGATGCATAAGAAGTAGATGATATTTTTTCTGATAAAATAATAAATAAATTATTAACACAGAGTCTGAACAGATATATTCTACAGTGTTTTTGTGATGGTTGAGGAGAAAACTTATTGATAGGAGTCTAGAGAAGATAGCCAGGAAAATAATCAGTGCTCAGTGCCAGGAAAATGCTCAGTGCTATTGTGGGGGCCAGTGTTGGAGGGCTAAGAGCTCCTTACATAAAGACTAAAGAGGTGGAGATGAGCCCACAGCAGCTAAAAGGACAGAGAAAAACTATGTGTCTCTACGTACTTTAACTGCAATGTTGATCTTGTTTAATATATGGCTGGATGCACATTCATCCATAGCCTAAGCTACAATTTATTGAACAGCTTCTGGTTTTGCTGCGGCCCTGAGTGGTAACTAGAAAGATGCAAGATACCTTGTATAAAATTTACCCCTTTATATACAAATATATCTATGACAAAAACACATCGTATCTATGCAGCAGTGAAGCATCATCATAAAGCAAGTTTGCTTTGATCTGTCAAAACAGCAATATGCACAGGATTATGGTTATTCGGTGGTGTCATGATAATTTATCATCCAACCTGTGACAACACGTCTCAGATTAATGAGCCCAGCTGGCTTGTAGAGAGAGATGAGACTAAAAAAACCTTATGATTACCAAATTGCATAGTTTCTTGGTTATTGTAGAGTTCAGGATCTTTTAGTTTTCGTTTCATTTCAATGTTTTGATTTTTCGTTAAAAACTTGATAATTGCCCATCTCTTCCCACCCATGCTGCTTGTATCATATAATCAGTTAGTGTTTGTGTGTTTAATGTGTATCACATTACGTGATAGATGATAGAATGTAGTTTATACTGATCCATAAATTAAGGACTTTGACTGGAATTCTCTATAATAACTAAAAACTCTGGTAACACTTTACTTGAGGGGGCACAAGTAACAGCATGTATCCAGTGCTATTGTACAAGAATGTCAGTTTAAATCTTTTCAGAAATGATTCAACTATCTACCATCTGGGGATAAGTGAATTGGTGTTACTGACATAAATGGTAAACGAGACCAGCCAGGAGGATGTCTTCCAACTTCAGGGGGAACAGACTTCGATTATTATAGGTAACTTTGGCCCTGTTTTTCTGCAAAATCACTGCAGGACAATGGCGAACTTGCCTGTGGGTATCCTAAACCCCACAGAAACCATCACCAAACCATTTATTCTCAAAACATTTCTACATTAGGTTATGACTGAAATAATAATAATAATAATGACACTTTATAAACCCCCTTTCTCCTACCATGACACACAGATACATACTGTATGTAGGTGAGAGGAAGCTTTGCAGCGAAGTACAGCCACCTGCTGCAGCCCCCGTGAAGCTGGGGGTTAAGAGCTTTATGATTTTACTCTTGAAATCCTATTTTATTTTTATCAATGAACACCATTGTATATCTAAACTTAGAAAGGCAGTATATTTATAATTTAACCCAACTCAAATGATAATTTTAATACAGACAAAACGATGCCCAACTCCCCCGGCCTGATAATTAGCTGATTAAGATGTGTCTGAGGAGGGATATCTGCAAACTGTGCTGGATTCTGGCGCTCCATGACTGAAACTGGGGAATCCTGCTCCATATCTTTCTGACCCACCTGGAAAACACAAACATCTATGCCAGAATCCTCTTCATTGACTTCAGGTTGGCTTTTAATACAACTGTACAGCTGCTGGAGAAGTTGAGGCTGCTGGACACACACATGGACTATGGCATCCGCAACACGATCCATGGCTTCCTGTCGCTGAGGCAGCAGACAGTGAGGGTTGGCAACTACATAACAAAAGCCACCTCAGTGAGTGCAGGCTCGCCCCATGGCTGAACAGCTTCTTCCCCAGGCTACTCCCCAGGCTTCCCCAGACTCCCATACATCCAGTGCCGCCTTGCAAGCACATACATTTCTCTCTCATCTCTTCAATCTCCCCCTCCCACCACTGGACACCTTGACCCTGGAAATTTTAACACTGAACACTTTGCTGACTGTACTTTTTGAATATATTTATTTCAGCTATTTAAATATTCTTAAAATAATTTATACCCCTCTTGTTATTGGTTATTGGGCATTTGTCTATTTTTTTATAATGATCTGCTCAATCTGGAAGGTACCATATTCCCTTTTTATGAAAATACACTACAAAAGGAAATCTGATCTTAAAAACATTTTGTTTTTCGTTCTTTTCTGCCATTCAGATTAATTTGGTGAGCTTTGTAGTGGTTAAAAGGTTGTGTCAACATGGGTTTTTTGGTGCCCCAGCCTAACATGGTTTGGTGAGTACAGAAGGATGCTAGGAGACAGATGTCCCCCCATGCCACCCGGATGAATGATCTGGATGCTAGCCAGTGGGTTTGGCATTGGGAAAATGCCAGATCCCTGACATCGGTCTGGACAAAGACAGTCAAAAGAAAACTGACAGAAACCTTATTGCTAATAGACTCGTCATTTATTCAAAATGAAATTATACTTCTGGTCTTAATAAGCTATTAGAAAGAAAGACTGAACTACTCACCATCCTGGCCAATCATAAGACACCAGCTACCAGTCATTTGGGATGGGGTTTCGTACATTCGCCAAATTAATACGGTGTTAAATACCAAGATATGGTTTTTGGTCTGTATTGCCCAGCCCTACAGACCATTCAGAGGAGAGCGGGGACATGTAGTTTCTCAAGTCAGGAAGTGTTTAAACTAGGGACTGTGGGAGCAGGGAGGTTCATTAAGAATTTAGGTGGGGAGAGACGGAAAGCCCCAATAAATATTAAAAGTGGGCACTGTAAAAGGCCTACCCTTTGCGGTCTGTATTTAAATGCTAGGAGTATTAGAAACAAAATTCATGATTTAGAGCCTTTAATTTCATCAGACACTTACGACATTATAGGAATAACTGAAACATGGATGAGTGACAATGATGGTGAAGAATATAATATGGTTGGTTACACGTTGTTGAGATTGGATAAGCAAGATGGTATTGCAGTATACGTAAATGAAAACTTGCAGGCAAGGGAGCCCACTGATAAAAATAAAAATACAGAAGCTGTATGGATAAAACTAGATGCTAAAAACTCAAATGGCCTAATTGTCTGTGTTTGTTATAGAGCACCTAATGTAACTGCAGAGGAAAGCAGGTTATATGACGATATCAGGATTATGAGTAATAAAAATGATGTGGTGGTTATGGGTGATTTTAATTTACCTGGGATTCAGTGGGACGCTGTCTCTGGCT
>JAODJX010000109.1:27818967-27853037 GCA_026776945.1 Isichthys henryi
AGGCTACAATGGGATCTGGATTTAATTAGCGACTGGGCTGATACCTGGCAGATGAAATTTAACATAGATAAATGTAAGGTACTCCATGTAGGGAGCAGAAATATAAAGTGCAGATATTTTATGGGTTCCATTGAAATAAAGGTAGCTAATTATGAGAAAAATCTCGGAGTGTATGTTGATGCTTCCATGTCCCACTCTTTTCAGTGTGGGGAAGTGATGCTGTGATTATATAATTCCTTGGTAAGACCTCACCTAGAATATTGTGTGCAGGTTTGGTCACCATACCTTAAGAAGAACAATTCTGCCTTGGAAAAAGTGCAACTTAGGGCTACGAAAACGTTTGCTGGTCTTAGAGGAATGTCTTATGAGGAAAGGTTAGCTGAGCCAAACCCTGGATTCATTTAAATCAGAGCTAGATAAGATTTTAACAACTCTGAGCTGTTAGTTAAGTTCTCCCCAAACGAGCTTGATGGGTCGAATGGCCTCCTCTCGTTTGTAAATTTCTTATGTTCTTAAATCTGTTTATTTATTTATTCATTTTTTGGTAGCTGACTATCACTACGTGTGCATGTGATAACCAGATTAAGTCTGTTAAGTTCTCGAGTGTTTTTAATGAACTAGTCATGTACACGCAGTTTGCTTTCTGAGTATCCTGGATGTTTTCCTGTTTCTCTGAACTTGAATTTCCATCCATCCATCCATCCATTTTCCATATGTATATTTCACCATACTTGTGTTCTTGTGTACCCATTTTACATCATCTTCCATTGCTTAAGATGAGTTCCAATACTAAGAACACAAGTACACAAGGATGGTAAAAATCCCCAGAAGATGGACCTAGGATACATTGGTTGCATTCTCACTGAAGGAGACCATCCCCATGAAACTTTGCACCCCAAGTTTGTTCTTGGAAGGAAAATTAGCAAGACCGGTCTTGCCAAGATCTCAAGTATGGTCTTTTTATTCTTGGCATTGAGAGTATACAATTCAAACTTTAATTTTAATTACCACACAAGCAACATAAATCAGGCAATACATTCAAATTCGTTTTTTTTATTATTCAAGTTCAGGTAATAACTTCAAATATGTTTTCTTAAATTCAAGTACAGGTAAACATATTTAAGTTTGGATTCTTTAATTTAAGTTCAGCTAATTACAGTGAAATTCAGGTTCTGGTATTCAGGTAATGAAATTCAAGTTCAGGTTAACACATTCAGATTCAGGTAAATAAAATCAAATTCGGGTTAAGATGAGTCTATTTGACGCCATAATCTTCTTCCAAAACAAACAGTCAATCATAGGATTAAACACCCTAAGCAACCAACGTGACAACTATGTGTATGATATCCATGGTCTTTGGCAGTAGGCTCCTTGCACTCAGAACCAATGAGAGAGCTGTGACATCGGTTGATCTTGCCTCCATGCAGTCACATGGTTCATGTAGGCTTCAATAGTTCCAAACAAACCCCATGCTGACAATTTCTCCTATGGGCAGATAGAAGAGTATGCATTACTCGGTGCACGCAAGCAGTCTTATGGCACATCTACATTTTTCCATTATAAAACTAAAATTAGCTGCATCAAAAGTGTTGGGGTATTTTTCAAGGAGCGAGAAGCCATCAGATTAGCTTTTGCTTGGATTTTTTAAATTTATTTACTTTCTGAGGAGCTTCACCAGCTATACCGTCAGCGCTGGCATATCTTGTATCTCAGGCTGAGAAATAATCATGTTCAGATAAAATAAGGTTGATTAATCTGTATGTTTAGCCCATTAGCCAGTTACTTAATTTTACAGATAATTTCAGCAACTGAATGTACGCTATAGCTATATAAACTAATTAACTTTCAGATTTAGAATAAACTACAGCCGTTCCTAAAGTTCCCCTTCCTGTGAGCATTGACCATCTAACAGAGGCCCAATGGGAAACTGCCAAGCAAATGTTAAGAGAAGAAGCTTTTGTATTCAACAAGGATGACGTGGGTTGCATTTCATCTCTCAACATGCACATAACCCTTCATGACACCAGCCCAGTGCAGATGATGTACATGTCGGTCCCAAAAACTCTTCAAAAAGAAGTAAAAGAATATTTACAGGACATGTTGAACAGAGGGTGGATCACCCAATCCTGGTCACCATATTCCTCACCAGTTGTCTGTGAGAAAGAAGAATGGCAGCTTAAGGTTGTGCTGTGACGATGGAGAACTGAATTGAAAGTCAGTTCCTCACCGCCACTCCATCCCCAGGATCCAAGACATGCTGGATGCACTGGGTGGGAGTTCATGGTTCTCTGTGCTGGATCAGGGCAAGGCTTACCATCAGGGGTTCCTTGATGAAGAAAGCCAGCCACTGACAGCATTCATAAATCCGTGGGACCTCTACCAATGAGTGCAGATACCGTTTGGACTGAGCATCACTCCTGCAAAATTCCGAAGGAGCATGGAACACTGTCTAGCTGTATTGAGGGACACCATGTGTTCACCATACTTAGACGATAACTTGGTACATAGTAGCAGTTTTGAAGGCCATTTTGAATACGTCTGTGCGACGCTTCAGCGTTACCAAAAACATGGAGTAAAGCTCACCCCAAAGAAATGTGAGTTATTCCAGAGAAGAGTGAGGTTCCCTAGGAAGATGGTGCCATGGAATGGGTACAGGATGGAGGTACAAACAGAAATAGCATCAGTTAAGGCTTCAAATGAGAAAACACCCGCCAAGGTCGATGACCTGCAGCAGATGTTGGGGTTCCTGTCTTACTATCAGTGTTACATTACTTGCTTCTCTAGTGTTGCCCGTCCATTGTACGAGTTATTGACCAGTCCTTGTAGTGAAGCCATTAAGGAGGGTCCCAGCCACAGTAAGGACAAAGAAAGAACATCTACCATCACGCACTGCAATACAGTGGACTAGCATTCATCAAGATATTTTAGCTGATAGACACTCTCATAAAACCTCCGATCCTGGGCTACCCTGACATCACACAACCCCTTGTGTTGCACTACAATGCATCTCAGGAAGGGCTGAGAGCAGTGCTGTACCAACGGCAAGACGGAAAGATGAGAGTGACCGTTATGGTTCTCACACCCTCAGTCCATCAGAGAAGAAGTATAACATTTCCACTCTGGGAAGTTGGAGTTCTTAACCTTAAAATGGGCTGCATGTGAGCACTTTCGTGAGTACTTGTTCCATGCCTCATCGTTTGTGATGTATACTGACAACAACCCACTGACGTATGTGCTCACACCTGCGAAGCTCAATGCCATCGCACATCGATGGGTAGTGGAATTAGCCGAATATAATAGCCAATGACATGTCCAAGGAGAATTATGGGGTCACTTACCAGTGGCATCAAGACACCAGCAGGGAAGATCCACAGGAGCAATCATTGTTGCACTCACATGGAGAGCCCTTTTGGCCCAGGCAGGATCAACAATGTCAGCCGGAAGAGGATCAAAAATCCTGCACTTACCTCACTCAATCAGGAGAGTGAGGAGGCTGACACCTCTGACCCAGAGAAGGACTTGCCACAGTGGGTAAGACAGCAACCACAGAGACTGAGACAGTAGCCTGTTGTACTGAGTTATAATACATTTGGCCAGCTGTCTTTGGTACAAGGAGACTTTAAGGTAACAAAGACTTTTTGGAGACCTTGAAAAGTCGTCTGTTAGAGTTGTGGGACACTGACTAATTGCCATCGAAATGTCAGGAGACATTTCATTTTGTGGAGTAGAGTGTGGCACTAGGTGTTGTTTGTAAGCTGAGGTCCCAATAACATAATACGATTACATTGTTATTTCGTCATTTACCTAAATTGTTGTGTGGTTAGTTTATTCCTGCTAGGTACAGCATAACCAGCAGAGGGCGCTGTGGGCAGTACACTACAGAATCAGCAGCTGAGGCCAGTAAATTAGAGGCCGTCAATACGTGAGTGTATACGAGGATGAGCGCGCTCCTAATATAACTTGTACTTCCACACCCAAACAGGTGTAATCCAGAAGTGAAATGTGTTGCAGAAGACTGTGCCGAGTGTCATTCTTTGCCTTGTAACATAAACAATGGAAATGAATGTGATTTTAAGATTTGTCAGGACGGATTTATTGTGCTATGGTGTTGGATGTATCAAAAGTGATAATTAACCATACTGATGAGGATCTTTTCAATTTTGTTTGGGAAAATAAGCACCATTTTTAATTAAATTTAGTATTATGTAATTCTCTTGTGGATGGAGGCTTAGACATGATTGACTTTGGAACATATAATACTATTTTGAAAACAAAGTGGATCAAAAATTATATCCAAAATGCAAATAAGTTGTGGTTTTATATCCCAAATTTTATTTTTAACAGGATGGGGGGAACTGAGTTTCTACTCAGTTGTAATTATGATGTGCAAAAAAATCTAATCAAATTGTCCAATTTCCACAAACAAGTACTGTTATCCTGGTTGATTATTTATAAACATAATATTTCCCCACACAGATGATTTGGAATAATAACTACATCAGACACAAAAACAAAAGTTTATATGTGGATAAATGGGTAAAAAAAATGCTATTGGTGAATCAGCTTAATGAAAATGGCAATTTGTACACATAAGGAAGTATGGAACTTTTATACCTGAAAAAGAATGGGGCAATTATTACTAAGGCTATACTGTCAGGTTTATTGAATTTTTTGCAAGGTTATGATCCTGTTTTTCACAATATAAATCTTATGCTTGATGGTGTGCATATTAAAGGTAATAGATGCTTTAAAAAACTGTTCAGGAAAATGTGTTGGACACGTTCAATACCCCAAGCAAAAAATTGATTGATTAATGTAGTGTAGTGTCAATTGGAAACTTATTTGTAATCATAATAACAGATCTTGTCACCAATAAATGGAATCTTTAAAAGGTATCATTCAAGATTTTTCCATTTAGTTTATCCACCAAACCAGATATTACAAAGATTTAAAGTTGGAGTTGATGAACATTGTATTTTCTTTGAGTACAGCGCTGAGTGTATTTGTCACCATATTTTACGATTGTATGTATGTCCATTTTTTGGTTGGAAGTTGAATATTTATTTAACGTGTTTTATGATGGAAAAAAAAAATAATTGAAAAAGACTGATATTGAATGTAATAGGAAATTTATATTGAACCTTTTTATTTTACGTGGGAAATATTTTATTCGTAAGTGTAAATGGGCAAAGAAGGAACCAAGGATCCAGGACTTAGAAATAGAAATGGGACTTTATTTCCAGACCTTGCATGGATTAAAAAACAAACAGCTGTTAAGACACTGGATGCATATTCAGCATGAACTTACCTTTATGATTAATTTTCCTCCTTTCACTATTCTGTGCATATACCCCTGTCTGTATCATGCTGTATCTTGTTTGTAGCTTTAAGTCTGTTCAGTATTCCAACCTGCTAGGTATGGCATAACCAGTAGAGGGAATGTTTATTAATAATAATAATAATAATAATAATAATAATAATAAATCTTATGGACACTTATACAAGTACAAAACAAATGGTCAGTCGCTTCCGCCATTTTTTACAATGTAGCCTTACATACTGTATTGTCGGTCTCGGACCTTTAGTTGTTTGGGGTAAGTTAAAAAACACACCTGCCGGAGCGCCCGCAGCCACGTCATTCTTACAATGGCAGACATTTGCACCTTTTCGACACTGTTCACACACTCCGCCATGTTTTTTTATACCGATCTGCCTGCACTTATCGGGGTGACGTGCTTCCGTTTAAAGAGATGACGGCTCCAGCATTTCCGGTGTGACTACGATCAATTGTGTCGGCGGCTACACGAGGAATTTAAAATGAATAACAGTAAACGTCCGAAAGTTTTTAAAAGTTTTATCTACCAAAAACAACAGAAAAGACGATCGGATCACTGCTGCGTCCCCCGGTGCTCAGCATCCTCGAAATTTAATGGCATTTTGAGCTTTCACTGCTTCCCGGCTGATGCGGAGCTAAGAAAGAAATGGCTTATAAACATCTGCCGTGACAAGTTCCACATAACGGAAAACACTAAGGTTTGTAGCAGGCATTTTACTTCAGATCAACTTGTCAAACCCGTCAAAGAAAACGGCAGGACGCGAGTGGCGAAAGGAGCTGTACCTGTGCTGTTTGAGTGGAATAGCTACAGTCTCCAGCAAAGGCAAGTCAAGTCTTTTAATTTTTTCAATTTTGATTTGTACGTATCCTACTGTACAAAAAACCCATTGCGTTCTTGGGTTTAGTGCTTGCTTCGTTAGTAAGGTTTGTTTGTTAGTAGGTTGGTAAAGTTTATTTCAAACTAGGTGGTGGTGGTGGTCCTGCCCCTGACATAAAACTCTCTCATCATTTTAATTTTTATTCCATTTACTGATCCATCAAATCTGGAAATCAGAGCGTTATAGTAATCTGAAGCCTATCCCTGCCATCCTCATGTGATGTTTTTAATAATACCACTGTGAGAAGGAGACATGATGGTTCGATGGGTAGCACCTAATAATTCCAAAGTTGGGGGTTCAAATCCCACCACTGCTCTGTGTGTGGAGTTCGGCATCTCTGCACTTTATACAGTTGTGATAAGTTGAACAGATGCCTGTAAACTGCTCACTGCTCATCTGATTGCAAGTGTGTGTACAGTACTCTGCTGGATTGACCCCTAGCCCAGAGGCCTTCCCTCCCTTGTGGTCTGGGTTCACAGGGAATTGGTACTGCATAAATGTTTGGAACACTAATTGAGAACAGTCTGGATTGGACAGGGAAGCAAACAAAGACAAGCCATGCTGGCATAAATCAGGAAAAAAAATAACATAGGTGTCAGGCAACAATTGCTGGAACAAAGACAGAAACAAGCATCAGGATGTGAAAGGGATTACTGAGGCAAAGAGAAAAAAAAACCCAATTATTTCTGGAACCCATGGAGGTGAAATGGGTGAGCTGAGTGTGCACAACCCTTCTAGTTACCTGATCTCCCCCCTGATCCTATACCCATGAATGTAAAGTAGTGCAGTTCTCATCATTAGCCTGGAAAACAGTATGAGACAATTCTGCACTGTATTACAGAAGCAGAACAGCAGATCCACTGAACTCACTACCTGTTTATCAAAGATTCCGGTTTTATGGAATGAAATGTAATGTTGGGTAATTAACCATCCCTGATCAGATGTTACCACTAGATGTTTGTCTCTATGAAAAACAACACTGTAGGGAAGAGATATTTGTGAGAAGTAGTCAGTCAACCCATTTTCAACAACCATTTATGAAGTCTTATCCTAAGGCTACGTCCGCACTAATATGTTGTCGTTTAGAAATGCAAAAGTTTTCTTCCAGTTTAGCCTTCTCTCCACACTACCATGGATCTCTGTGCAGGAAAAGGAGTCTCTTTTTCTGAGGCAGTCCATAATGTACAATGCACATTGACATTTATTTTGCACACAGGTATTTTTTTGCATATTTGTAAATTTAGCGAAATTTGGTTCTGTGTCTACCATTATGCCAACCTTGTGTCTGTATGTTCCTGTTATTTATGTAAATGGCTACTGAAAAACACAAAATTTCCCCTTAGGCATAGTTAAAGTAATCAGAATCTTTTCTTGTTTTAAGTAAAAAAATAAAAAAAAATCAAAAGCAAAACACTTAGAATACTTTAAAATGCATCATCGGAATATTTCATTTAAAATTAATACTAAAACAATTAATGAACTATGAATACAGCTATTTAGACTGGCCTACAGCATTAAAATTGAACTAACATTAAAGTCATAAATGCAAGGTAGCTGAATTAACGGTAGTCTTAGCATGAACAATTTATGAAGAACAATGAATAAGGTTAGCCTTTAATTTTTAATGTGAAAACTGGGAAAGGCCTACTGATATTTTTCCCTTTATTTTTTTGGTATGAAAACCTTCGAAAACAGTCAGGGCAGAGTGTGACCTGATGCTGGACATAAGGTGTATTTTGTTTTCTTCTGACACATTTCAGGGTGATAGCTTGACAGCATTTCTTATCCACTGTTTTCAGATGTGATATCTAGCTCAATGGATGGTTTTCAGTTTGATTTCTTGTCTTGAGAGCGAAGGAGAGGCTTGACCATCATTGACTGGATCAATATATTAGGTTTATTTATATTTACCATGTACATTAATGTATATCACTTTGCTGCCGAGCCGTGAGCTACCAAACAAATTTTATTGTATTTCTGATACAATGACAATAGTCTTATCTCTTATTTGAGTAGTGTCAAATAGTATCTGTTATTCTTTGCTTAACCGTTTGTTTATATTTTAACATTAAAAGAAAGTAAATGTACACATGTATACAAAAATAGAATGACTGTTTCATGCAATCATTCCTTATTATTTTCTTATGTATAGAAAAATAAGTATTATCTTTCACTTCAACTTTCGCATTGCAGAGAAACAAAACATCATGGTAAATGCAATTATGCTTTATTCCAATGCATGACTCATTGCTCAGTATTGTTACATTTAATCAGCAGATCATCTTTAGAAGTGTTTTAAAATTTAAATAAAAAAATTTTTCCTGCTACATTGAATATTCTAACAATAGCTGAAGAGACCGCAGCTATAACAAGGCATTTGTGGACATATTGTGCTAGGTTGGTATCCCCTCCTAAACACACATGACTGAGTTATACGGTACCATCAAATGAAACTTTAACGATACATGAGGGACTATTTTGACTTCCATGTATGAGAAAAGTTTGGGATGTTTCTTTGGTTGGGCAGTAAATATTTCTATATGAAGATAAATAATACAGACAGTATTTTATTTTACTGCATAAACATATAGCAAATGTTTATTTATACAGCAATTACTTACATAAACAAAGCACAAAAATATGACACCATAACAAAACCTGCACAGCCACACAACAGTATTAGGAAAATTCAGAGAAATCCATAAATATCAGGTTAGTAGAAATGAACATCTTTCAGATAAAAGTATGCAGAAACACTATGCATTTTAAACCTGACCTGCAGTTACTGCAGGGCTAGTATTTTCCATTTTGGGAGTGAATGCCTTCAGATGGTTTGGCTACATTTTGAAGACTTTGGGATAAGGAAGAGCATTCTAGGAATTGTGCATCTACCACGGTACAAAAATTTATTTGGTCTATAAGTGACACCTCAAATGTTCTTTCATTCTGAATAACAGGACATTTTTATAACAACAGTATATGCTGTGTATGTTAACATTTATATGCAATTTATATTGATTTATAAAGCTGTATTATTAAAAGCTGCACCCATGCTATGTGTATGGATTTATTTGAATTCAATTCCATTTTAATTCTACTTCCTCAAAATTCCGCAATTCAAATTCACGAATTGAATTGCAATTTCAGGGCCATTCTGAAATCAATTCTGAATGGTGCACAACCACGGTATATGTCATAACCAGTACCTTTATTCAGTGGCACCCACAAACTTAAGAATAGGGATGTGGTTAATCAGCACTGTCAAACCACTGAGAAATTCTTATCAGACACACACACACAGGGGGTGTGGAGAAATAACGGTCAAACAGACCAAGCAAGAAAAAAAACACTAATGTGTTGTTCAAATGTGTAATTTTAAATTAGTGTAAACTATATAGTCACATAACTTTAAAGGAACCAAAGGAAGGGAAAAAAACAAAAGAGCATACAAACACAAATGAATATTATCCCTCAGAAAACGGAATGTTACAGAAGCTGTACAACTTCGTCATTCAAAACCACCACATATAAAGAAGATGCTGAGAGAAAGAATGTGTCTGTTCTGTGGTGATCTGAACCATGTTAATGAGTTTGATTGCCATGGAGAAGAACCTTTTCTGGTGGCGGGAGGGGTATAGGCCTACTGGTCATGATGGAACGCACAGCTCCTTTGTCCGAGTCAGTATTGTCAACATAGCAACTGACAGTGATGAAAGATCTCAGAGTGCACTAGTTATTAACCTAATAGTAAGTGAAACATTAGACAATGACAACCCATATTTGTGGTGGAAATCCCCTAACATATATGGATATCACGCAAAATTCACACAATATTGGGCATCTGCGTACACCTCCACTCTGCTCCAAAGATGTAAAATTATAGAAACAAGACTATTAAAGCAAGCCACACATAATCAAAGCAGCGACAAACATTTAAGGTTTGGAGAGACTTTCTATCGCAAAACTGAGCATGCAAATAGCACCCAAAACAAACACCTGTAACAAGTACTTGTATAGTATAATTCAGTGCTTTGTCATCAACGTAATTAACTGCAGTAGTTAAATAAAGATATACCCAAAGATATGCTATGTTCATAGAACTAAAAATATCGGACGTGTAACTTTTCTGCCGGCCACAATGTAATATACTTGACTCCGACTTTCCCGCGCTACGACACAGTTCCGTTGAAGCTGCACTTGCACATGCGCAGTTTCATACCACCGAGTTATACGAACAACTTCCTCTTCCCAGGCGCGCGCGTCACTCCCGGGAAAACCTGCGAGAGACTCTAGGCGCGAGATAGAAATTGAAACGTCCAAGCTACGGCTTGATAATCTAGAATTTCTGGGGCAAAACGACAACATATTTGTCCATCGATTTACAGTTGACTAGGGAGTGTTACGCTCCGTGCGACCACTCTGTGATTTAAGCCCGTAGAGGCGTCCGTTTTTGTATTATTTGGACTTTTTCTGGACATTCGGACACCGCAACAGGGAAATGTCCTGGTGGCCGCGCGGGTAAGCACACCGGACCCTATTGTTAGCGTCGTGTTTACGATACTTTAGGTGTGACTATGGCTACCATATGAAGAAGTGTAATACGATTTTAGATGGGAAGCTTAGAATATTTGTGCAGTCGAATTTGTGTACTAGCTCGCGCGGCTGGCCTGTTAGCTGTAATCGATTTGTTTTGATGGAAGGATCCGCGGGTTACATCGCTTGCCACGCTCCTTGTTCGTTGTTTTGTTGTGGGGAATTAACCATTCAGCGAATCGTAAAAACGTCACTGTCGTAATGTTGCAAAATTTTCTTGACAAATGTCCGAGGACAAGCAGGTCGTCACTTCGTTTTGAATCCGTTACACTGTTGCTACGCGCACACTTGTCCTCAGTAAACGTGCACCGGATATTTTTGCGCCAATTGCATATAGTTAAACATTAAAGTGGAGCGGTTACATAGCCCTCTGAAAATTAACTTACTGAACAGCTTACCAACTGCAAGGGTGTATGAAGTGCTATCGTGGATATCGATTCATTATTCATGTGGATTATTATAATTTACTAGTTTACTCGGTCTCGTTTGTGTAAGATCGTTGCAAGGGAACGCTTTATAAATACAGAATGCGCCGGTTTATAGAGTAATGAATAATAAATCCCACTATGAGGAATTTGCACTGTCATGTTGCAAATTAATTTTTGAGACTTGTAGTTAGATGTCAAGACATCTGACTCCTGGTTTGAGCCACTCCTAAACTTGCAATCCGTGGGTGTGGCGCCGGAGGCAGCTACTAAGGCCACTGCAGGAGCAATGTATTGCTTACCATCTGAGAGATCACTGGTGTAACCTTAATGTAATTTTCTAACCGTCCTAACCATCTGTCAGTGAACTATGATTATTGTTAATAACGAAGTATTATATTTTGGGAGTTGATTTGAGTTTTCAGTGCACTTAACATTCAGGATGCCTACCTCTTCCTGCATTTTAGTGAGGATGGTGAGGAGATACAGGATACTGACTCTGATGTGGCTGAACAACGAGAATGTGGGAAATTAAAGGTAAAGTGGACCCCTGAGGAGGTGAGTTACACATCTCCTTTTAATTTCATTAGTTCACAGAAAAACACCTTTTTTTTCCTCCAAGTGAACGGTATTGTTTAAAATTCGATTAGTTTTGTTGACTTCTAAGCTTCTAAGCGTTTTCTCATTTCTGTATCAGGTATAGGACTGGGAGATAAGGAAACATTTCACCACAATTTCTTTATATTGATAATTACTACAGTATTATTCAAGTCCGTATTTCTTACTTCAAGGGTCCAGTTTTGCTTAAAAGTTCTCTTTGGATTTTAAGTACATTACTCTTTGGATTTTAAGTACATTACTTAAAAAATGAACACAAATTCAATGGCCTTGCAAAATAGAATCTAATTCTAATAGATCATACAAAATACTTTTTTTTTGGCTGTATCATTAGAAAATGCTGACAGTACGGCTAGTTGCTGGGCTTTTTTTTCCCACTGCCTCTGCTGGTTTCAGGGGGCAGGTTTGACATTGAATATGTGGTTGTAAGCACTTGTGTTCTGGATGGCAGTGCTGCTAGTGGTGAAATACGTTTCCAGTTTTAGCTTGTACACAGTGCAGTACACATCACCAGACTTGCGTTTGAGATGAAATAGGCAAAGTACCATGATACCACCACTGTCTCTGCTCTCGGTTTTTCCGCAATCCCTCCCTTTTAGAAAGATGTTGTGGTTGCTGAGCTGTTGCTTTTTCACTGACTCAGCGTTTCTTCTTAGGAAGCATCCTTGCAGTGCTCACAGAAAGTCTTGGGACGCTTGTTTAATTCAGTAAAAATGTTCAAAATTTATAGGTTTTATAATAAAAATCATTACTTTATTTTCGTAAACAATTGAATAGATATACATCACAATAGAAACAGCCCGTAGTTTTAAAGTATTGCATAGTTATAAATTGAAAATCCAAATTATACTTCTAAAAGAGATCACAAAAAGTGTTGGTTCAGGTTTAATTAAACTTAAAACAAATTATTAACTTAATTTAATTATGTCCCTTTTAACAATAGCCGTAATTTCTATGCATAGAATGCACACGTTTGCTGATGGTTTCAGAATTGGGGCCCACCCATGCTTGTTCTACATTTTCTTTTGACTCAGCCTTGTTCTTTGATCTTTCATTGTAGTGTTTCCTCTTCAGAAAGCAAAACACATTCTGTTGGGTTTATGTCAGGACTTGGCATTGGTCACTCCAGTGTTTTGCATTTTTTTCTTTGCAGTGAGTATCCAACTGACTAGCTGTATGTTTTGGGTCATTATCAGCTTGCATGATAAGCTCCCGGCCCAGTAGTGTAGATCCATTTTTGGGCATATACAGGCATTATTGTTCTGTCGGTTTCTGAACTCATCACTTGAGAACCATCGACAGTCATTTCATCAATAGACACTATGTGCCCTGGTCCTGAAGCTGCCGCGCATGCCAGTGCTTTCAAGCTTCCACCACCATTTGTCACAGAGGATGTGGTGCTTTCAGGATGTTCAGCTGTCCCTTTCATTTACCTTTCCCTCTGATTGAAACCTATTGTATCGTCAGGCCATGGAATCTTTTCCCAGAATGAAATAGGCTTTTCAATATGATTTTTTGCTAACCAAAGGCTTGTCTTTAGGTTCTTTTTGCTGATGATATTTCACAAACTGACTTATTGCAAAGGTGGCATTGTATGACAGTAGCACACTTGAATTCACTGAGCTCTTCAGAACGACCCATTCCTTCACAAATGTTTGTAAACTTGACTGCATGGCTGGGTGCTTGATTTTATATACTTGTGTTAATTGGTCTGAATGAAATGCCGGAATTCAATGATTAAGAGTTGTGTCCCGATACTTTTGTCCATATAATACATCTGCAATCTTCTACACAGACATTTTCTTTTTATTGACTGGCTTCAAAAGGGATACTAAATTCAAATGTTTGGTATTTTATGTAATTGCAAAGATGTTACTAATTGAAAAGCACTAGATTAGGCTGCTTGTCATTGAACTTTTCGAATCAAAACAGCTGCATCTCAACCCTTTTTGTAAGCTCATTTATATAATTTGGTTTTCAGTTTATTGCTACTTGAAATTAATGTTTTAGCAAAAACTATACTGTTTTTTTTTCCAACATGAAATTTTTGTGAACAGTCAAATGAAGTTCTTGTTATAAATCAGTATTCTTGTTAAATCAATAAATCTGAAACATTTTTACGGAATTAAGCAAGCCTCTGAAGACTTTCTGTAAGCACTATATATTCCATGACTCATTTGTACACTCAAAACAGCAACATGAGGTGCTGCTTTCAGTGCATTTGTTGGCCATGTCCATTTTATTGGGGGAATTGCACCTGTTTCTCTGATGGGATAAGTTTCTCATTTTCTTATTGCTGGAGATTAATATTTTGATAAGTCGTCTCACGGTATCTGGGGAATTGCTTCCAGGACCCCCTGCGGATACCAAAATCCACAAATGTTCAAGTCCCTTATGCAAAATACCATGCCATTTTATATATATAACCTATGCACGTACCCCTACATACTTTAAGACATCTCTTGATTATATACAATACCTAGTACAATGTCAATGCTATGTAAATACAGACACGCCCTGGGTTACGATGGTCTGTGTTACAATATTTCGACTTTATTATGGGTAAATATTTTTCACTTTCAGTACATTATACAATAAATTTTATTTTAAAATAGCCTTTGAGTGAATGATTTTGCCCATCTGTCGGCTAATATAAATGTTCTAAGCATATTTGAGGTAGGTTAGGCTATGTTGTTTGTTAGTTTAGGCATACTGTATTAAAATGCATTTTCGCCTTACAATAGGTTTATTGGAACGCAACCCCATTGTAACCAGGGGAGAAGTTGTAGTTGTTATACTGTATTGTAGTGCTCATTGTGTAGCGCATTCAGGATTTGCTTTTTTAAACTTTATGGATTTTTTTGGGATATTTTCAATAGGGAGGGTCAACTGTCTCATTTATCACCCAGCCCAAATTGAATATGAGATTCTATGTGAGTGTTTAGGTTTCAAGTGGCAGTTTACCTGCCAGAAGGATCTGCTTTTGATCTGTTTTTATACTTGCTTATTTTGATGAAAGTATTCAATAAGACATTTTCTTTCTCTGTCAATTAAATTACCATGTCTTTTTACCTTTATTCAGTTATTCTGTTTTTCTGCTTCAGGATGAAAGTCTGAAGACTCTGATTCAGAATTTTGGCCAGAATGACTGGAAATGCATTGCCAGTTTTTTGCCAGTAAGTTGTTTCTTCACTGTAGACGGCTTTCACACTGTAAGTTTTCTTTCATTGCATCTTTTTTTGTAAACTGGCTTTGTTATTGCTTGGAAGGGACGCACAGAGTACCAGTGTCAGCACCGATGGTTGAAGGTTTTGAATCCAGACTTGGTCAAAGGCCCCTGGACAAAGGAGGAGGATGAAAAGGTGATCTTTCTGGGAATGTTTAAAAATTCCCAAAGGTATCTTACGGTCACACAAATAAAACCATCTGACTTATCTTGCATTCACGTGGCCCCACAGGTCATTGAGCTGGTAAAGAAGTATGGCACCAGACAGTGGACTTTGGTGGCTAGACATCTAAAAGGTCGATTGGGAAAGCAGTGTCGTGAACGCTGGCATAATCACCTTAATCCCGACGTGAAAAAATCTTCCTGGACTGCAGAAGAGGATCTCATCATCTACAAGGCTCAGTGTGTCCTGGGAAACCGCTGGGCTGAAATTGCCAAGCTCTTGCCTGGGAGGTAAGCTCATATTCCTGGTTCCTGGTAAAGGCATTCTTGTACACTGCACTGAAAAGATTGAAAGCTTAATTTCCATAAGTAGTAAAACTTAAGTTTTGTTTTTTTTTTTTTTTTACGTGCCATCAACTGAGAATCTGATGACTCGTTATATTCTTTATCTTTATGTTAATATTTTCACCACTCTGCCATTTTAGGTAAAACATTATTTCTCTTGCACAAGTTTCTAGGCAGAAATCTTAGCCTAGAGTATGCTTAACTGTTACCTGTCGTGTGTTTTTCATTTACAGTTTTCTGTGTAGTCTGATGCACAAGAGAACTAACACGTTTTTTCTAATAAATCACCTACTTAAAGCTCTCTCTGTATTTACGTTATATGAGGCTTAATCTGCTTTGAACAGTTCTTTGAATAATGGTCTTGGGATGGTATTTAAAGTGATTTATGTTTTGACTCTAACAGGACCGACAATGCAATAAAGAACCACTGGAACTCCACAATAAAACGTAAGGTGGAGATGGGTTTCTATGCCAAGGAAGATGACATCCCGTTGTCATTGCCAATCCAGCTGGAGCACGGAGAAGTCACTACTTACTGCAACCGCAATAAACAGGTTGGCCCTTGATCTTTATATTTGCAATTACTTTTATTTTGCAGGTTTCCCAATCATCCAGGAAAAATTAAAAACCTGTATTTTTTAAATTTATTTTCTGGTCATGGAAGAGCAAAATGTAAAATCGTCAATATGTCCCTGGAAATAAATGGGTTGTCCTGAATTTTTACATGCAATTATAACATAGTGATAATACGAAGTTGTCGGGTTTTACAAAAGTTAACCATTCTGTTTGAATTTCAGTAGGTTAATGCCAAATCTGAATCCTCCTTTTGGTCGCAATTGCGAGTGCATCTGGTCGGAACAACCGTATTTGCTTTAATATGAGTGGAGGCAAAAAGAATTCCGTGAATATATTGTGAGGATAAACAACTTTACGTGGAAATTATGTTTTTGCATTGGAATTAAAAGCAAGTTATTTAACACTGCAAGTTCTATACTTGCATAGACAGGTTGAAACTATCGCAGGTAGCTGAGGCTTATTTAAAGCTACACACACTTAAGTGATATGTGGCTTTCACTGATTGACTAAAGGATGGGATTGCGCTTTAGTTCAATCAATATGTTAAGTTAACCACATGCTTGTCTGTAAGGGTACATTCATGCTGCATGTGACGTTTTTTGCTCCTCACCACTGAAAATGAGTTTTAATTTCAGTTTGCTTGTTGTGTAGCGAATGTACCCTAATTTCACTGATATTTCTGATGGTGAAATCAAGGGAGCTATCAATATTGGTGGAACTGAAATTGCAAAAGTAGCTAATAACGGAATTCTTGTTCCACCTGGAAGCCATAGCGAGAAACTGCTGAAGAGCTTTTGTCAGCCCTTTGTTGCTTTTATATATTGGGCAAATATTTCCATTTCGTGATCGCTGATCTTATTTTGTTTCTCAATGTGTAGTCTATGTTATTGATTTGTGTTCCATAAACCAATAAATTCAATGTATAGTTAGAACGTGCAATGAAGTAGGAGTACTACTTCAGAAGTACTGAATGATGAGTGAGTCACTGATGATGTCTAGGGAGTCAATGAAGAGGGAGAGGACTGTCATTATGGTCAGCAAAGAATAGATGGTTGTCTGTCATTACACCTAGATTACTGGCAGACCTTGACTAGGACAGTGTGAATGATCCAAGCTGAACAGCAATGTCATGGTGGATGGTAGGGCTGGCAAGGAAGTCAAGAGGCTCAGTCTTGGAGAGATTTACCTGGAGCTGTTGGTCCCTCATCAAGGCCGTGATGTCATTGATGCATGCAGACATCTAAGCAGAAACAATATGGTGTTTCTAAGAGATGAGTTAATCAGGTGAGTGCAGGAGTTAGTGTAGGAGAGATGGCCTGGAGTAGATGGGTCCAGGGCACAGGTAGTGGTCCTTTGGATGAGAAGGTTAGATATATCCAGGCTGGTGAATGAGGGAAATGAACTGTGCAGGGGGAAGAGAACTGGATGTGTATGGTTGCAACCTTCACGTGGAAGACAATATCAAAATCATCAGTAGGATGGTGGATAGTGGGTGGAGGAGGGTGGTTAAGGACAGCATTCTCTTGGTAGAAGGTGGTCTTGGGGGTGGAGATAGAAGCAGAGAATGATGAGAGAAGTACATAAGCCAGATCCATTAGCCTAGACTCTATATATAGCCTTACTGTATATAAGGTCTAGCCAGATTAATTCTAAAACACTTTAAATCCTTAAACTTAACCCTTGTATAATGTAAGAGAGTACATTTAGAGTCAAGTTTTAAAATTAGTGAACTAAATTCAGTATGAATAATGTAAAAATCCTCTTAGATTTTCTAATACACTGGGAAAAATCAGCATGGAGAAATGAAGGAAAATTTGCAGGTTAGTTTTGAGACATAAACCTAATTTACAGTGTGATTCTCAGTCATTGACCTTGCACTTATTTTGAAATACCCCTGATGCACGGTTGCAGTACTGTAACATCTTAGCACTTATGGGTGATTCCACCTGTGTTTAATGCCATGTACCTGTGTAGCAGATGTGCATCTATTCTTTGTAGATGGAGTTCCACTGTGATGTTGTCCTGGATGCTGACCCTGTACCAGACACTGAGGAGCAGGTAAGAATGTAGGGCATGTTTAGCAATGATATTTTCTCACATACCTGGGGCCTGTACTACAAAGTGGGGTTACTGGCTTATCGGGGTTTACGGGCTTGTCGGATTTAAGATAGTCTGGGTAAAATATAAGTGAACGAATCTGAAGTCCATTTAAACTATGGTACCTTAAATCCAACAAGTTATCCCGATAAGCCAGTAACCCCCCTTCATAGTACAGGCCACAAGACTTTCAGATCCACTTCCCCTGTAAACTGGTACTAAAATGGACATAGAATTCATATTTCTTTGACAACATGAAGTTATCTTGTGTTGACTACTGTAACACTTTCTGCTTGGGAATCTATAAGTCAAGCTTGTCATACCTGCAGTTTTTCCAAAATGCAGCTGCGAGACTCCTGACAGGGAGCAAGAAAAGAGAGCATTACTCCCACATAGGGCTGCCGCTCCCATGCTTGCAACTTTGCACTGGCTGCCAGCCAAATAGAGTTGAATTTAAAGTTTTATTATCTGTTTTTAAAGCTCTTCATGACATGGTTCCATGCTACAGCTGTGACCAAAAGTTTTGAGAATGACAAATATTAATTTTCACAAAGTTTGATGCCAATTTGCATATACTCCAGAATGTCATGAAGAGCGATCAGATGAATTGCAATTAATTGCAAAGTCCATCTTTGCCATAAAAATGAACTTAATCCCAAAAAACCCTGCCTCAAAAGGACCTGCTGAAATCATTTCAGTGATTCTCTCATTAACACAGGCTGGAGATCACTCTTTCATGCTGATTGAGTTAGAATATGAGATAGCATGCTTGAAAAGGAGGGTGATGCTTGAAATCTTCCTCTGTTAACCATGGTTACCTGCAAAGAAACGCATGCAGTCATCATTGGTTTGCACAAAAAGGGCATCACAGGCAAGGATAATGCTGCGAGTAAGATTGCACCTGAATCAACCATTCATCAGATCATCAAGAACTTCATGGAGTTGAGGTTCAATTATTGTGAAGAAGGCTTCAGGCGCCCAAGAAATTCCAACAGGCGCCAAGACCATCTCATACAGTTTTAGCTGTGGGATTGGGGCAACACCAGTGCAGAGCTTGCTCGGGAATGGCAGTAGGCAGGTGTGAGTGCATCTGCACACACTGTGAGGCGAAGGCTTTTGGAGGATGGCCTGGTGTGAAGAAGGGCAGCAAAGAAGCCACTTCTTTCCAAGAAAAACATCAGGGACAGACTGATATTCTGTAAAAGGTACAGGGATTGGACTGCTGAGGTCTTGGGGTAAAGTCATTTTCTCTGAATCCCCTTTCCGATTGTTTGGGGCATCTGGAAAAAAGCGAAGAAAAGATAAGCATAACATCTTAATTTCAATCTTGTGTCATGCCAGCAGTAAACCATCCTGAGACCATTCATGTGTGGAGTTGCTTCACAGCCAAGGGAGTTGGGTCACTCACACAACCATGAATAAAGAATGGTACCAAACCTTAGAGAACAACTACTCTCAACCATTCAAAAACAGTTTGGTGAAGAACAATGCCTTTCCTAGCATAATGGGGCACCATGCCACAAGGCAAAAGTGATAACTAAGTGGCTCGGGGAACACATCATCAACATTTTGGGTCCATGGCCAGGAAACTCCCCAGACCATAATCCCATTGAGAACTTGTGGTCAATCCTCGAGAGGCAGGTTTACAGACAAACAACCCACAAATTCTGACAAACTCCAAGCCTTGACTATGCAAGAATGAGCTGCCATCAGTCAGGATTTAGCCCAGAAGTTGATTGACACCATGTCAGGACAAATTGCAGAGGTCTTTTAAAAGAAGGGCCAACACTTCAAATATTGACCTTTTGCGTAAACTTAATGTAATTGTCAATAAAAGCCTTTGACACTTATGAAATGCTTGTAATTATACTTCACTATACTATAGAAGCATAAGGTCTACAAACACTGAAGCAGTAAACTTGGTGAAAACCAATACTTGCGTCATTCTTAAAACTTTTGGCCACAATTGTATATTTCTGACCTTAGTCACCTTTCTACTGCTTGAGCCCTACTATCCTCTGACGAAATGTTTTTAGATGTTCCATGGTCTCAAAGTTTAAAGGTGACCAGGCATTCTCAGTTGCTGCTCTAAAACTCTGGAACAGTCCTGCCTCTCCTACAAATGATGTTTTTAAGTTGAATTTAAAATCCTATTTATTTTCCTTGGCATCTTAGTTACTTTAAGGACTGTAGTCGGCTGTCTGTTTTGTCTTGGTGTCTTGCTGTCACTTGGTTGTGTTTTTCTCTTTTTTAATTTGATAGTCATTAATTTGCCTTCTGTTTTAATTTACTTATTGCTTTGGCTTTTACTCAAAGTTTTGGATCAGTTTGCTGCTGATCTCACCGCTCATGTAATCTGTAAATTCTTGGCCTCCACCATCCTTCTGAAGTCAGCCTAAGTCTTTTTTTACACTTGTAGTGTGCAGACTTATAACAGTGACACATGCCATTTTATCATTTATACTTCAAGTAGTGGTAATGCCAAACCTTCAACTGAACATTACCATTACTTGAGGGATACGTGATGTCCCAGAGAAAGGAGCACTGGCCAGTTTCAGTAAAGTGTTTCTGTCTCTTTAGGAGGCCTCACCTTCATCTGCCTCAAGTGTCAGAGCTGGGGAGAATCGTTCTCCTGAAATTGCCTCCTCCAGTCAGCTTCTTGGGATGTTGACTCCAAAAACTGAGCTTGACTCTTTGGAAGATGTACGTCCCAGTCGCTGGTTTGTGGACAGTGCAGGCTTCCTCTCACCCACACCTGGCTCCGCCTGCAGGGAGGCGCTGGAGCTCATGGAGGGGGTGAGTTTAACTTTCTCATGCGAGGCACAAGTGCTGTCCAGGGCTCTTTTTGAATTCCTTTTAAAACAAACATTTATGCATTATTTGCTTTTGCCTTTGTCTTTGGGGTTAATCTTCAATTGCAAAGCAACAAAAGTAGCCTTGACTTCTGGCTTAAACTGAAGTAGCCTTGACTTTCTACTGACCCAAGTGGCCCTCATCACTATTGTATGCTCTAGTAGTTATGATGTATTTGATCAACCAGTATAACTCAACTTGTAACTTCGCTAGCTACCCACTAAATTCATGCAGCTTTGTCCTTTTTGGAGGGTCTTCTCAGTTCGAGAAGGGGGAGGGGGTGAAACTATTTCAACTATTTCTACCAATATTTTTAAAAAAAAAACCTATATTTGCGTATTGGAAGTTCACCAATGTGAACTTGCTGTCAGTGCCAGATTGTGCATGGGAGGTGCACTTTGAAAAGCAATGATGCCAACCATTTCTGGGGGGTAGATGCTTGGCTAATCTCCAGTGGGAAATACTGATATAGGCTACCTTGCAATTTACTACGCTCGCAATGGGGAAATGCAGTTTTTCATCTGCTTGGCTTGCTAATCTCAAATATTGTAACTTGTTGACTAAGGATCCCAAAATTGAAAGGAATGCTAAGTGTGTGAAGTTGTTGGACATGATTTGTTAGTCCATTTGCCATTTAGATGCAGTTAGTGGTGGATCCTGGTAAGGGAATTTAAATTTAATTTGCTCTTGTCCGTTTGGTGCAATTTAAGCTTTAATCATTGTGCTTCTAAAAAGTACATTTTTAGCGCAACTTAAATGGGTTTATTTCTAGTACACCTATTTGTATTATGTTGTTACATTTGACTGCATTGATGGTTGAACAGGATAATATATTATGTTTCTTTGTGCTTTTTTACGCTAAATATATTTGTCTTACTGCATTATCGCTAACAAATCTGCCATTGATTTTCCTTTGTATAAATTATATAACAAATTGTTTATATGCAAGCATTATATTGATGTTACCGTAAATTGTTCTGGGAGTTTAAACAAGTGCACATTAGTCTATAATCTTGTAGAACTTACTGAAGGGGTTTTGCATACTATACATGCTATGTGAGGTTAAGCATGGTGCTTGTAGTTTCATAATATTGACTGCATGTTTATGTTGTTCGTTCCAGAGAACTGATATTTGCTTTCTCTCTCTTTAGACAAAGCATGCAAAAGATATCAAAATGGATCAAAAGACAAAATTGAAATTTAGGAAGGAATCGTCCGCTACAAAGCTGAAAGCTGCTGTTCCACCATCTGGTGTGGTGATGAAAGAGGCCTCAAGCCCCTCTGCTGGCCAGATCACCAGCTCTACATCTCCTCCGACTCCCACCTCTTCTTCCAGCTCTGGCTCTTCCCAGCCAAGTCGCCACAAGAGTATTACTGAAGCAATTTTGCGCATGATTGCAGAAGACATGCTGCCGCTTAACTTTGTGGAAGGCTCTGGTTTCCGCAGCTTCATGTCAGTGGTGGATGCTCGGTACCCAAGGCTCTCACAACGCACTGTGGGTTTGAAGTTGTATGATGAAGTGGAGAAAACTGTCAAGCCCCACCTTATTCGTGAGTTGAAATGCTGCATCGCCATGAGTGGAGGTGATGCTGTTATCCATGTCACCTTGGACTTGTGGAGTAGTCAGTATGCTGAGCCAATCATTGCTGTCCAGCTGCACTTCATTGATGACTACTGGAATATCCATCGTCCCACTGTTGCCTTCCGTCACCTGAGTCGCAAGAACATTATGTCATCGGTGGCCCGTGAGCTTGAGGCTGTGTTGTTGAGCTATGGTTTGTTTCCCCATAACATTGGCTACATCATTACTAATGAGGCCAAGACCACCATTGCCACCAACAGTCTCTTCTGTGATTATAAAATCATACGTTCCTCCTTGAGAAATGACCCCGATGAGGAAGACATGCTAAGCTTTCTGGATGATTTCCAAGCCTCTTCAGACGAGTTTTCTGATATTCAGTTCGGCACAAGGGTCAACTCTATTGCCCATCTGCTGCAGCTGGTCATCAAAGAGGCCCTGAAGAACTCGCGTGTAGTGGAGAACGTACTGTCTCAGGTGCAGAATGTGGTATGCTTCTTCCGCCACAGTGGCTACTGGAATGAGATGTTGGTGAAGGAGTGTGGCCTTTCTCTTGGACTCCCGCACAGCCTCAGCAGCTTCCGCTGGAACTCCACCTTTGTGGCGGTGCGCCGGATGGTGCAGGAGGCTGTCTGGGGCTCAGTCATGACACTGTTGGCACAGGCCCGCATTGAGGCCAAAGATACGTCAAGCTCCCCTCCAGTAGTGCGGGCCAAGCGAGAACAGGTGCTGGACATCATTGGCCTGCTGGAGCCCTTTGAGGAGGCCATCCAGGTTCTTCAGGAAGAGGGTGTCACCTTCTCCCTCATCATCCCATCTCTTATTGGCCTTGACAAGACCTTATCTATTAGGTCCACCAATTACAGTCACTTTAGTAAAAGCCTTCGTATGGGCTTGCATGCTCGCTTCCAGCCCCTCCTTCTGCAAAGGGACTTGATCCTGGCCACGGTTCTTGATCCTCGCATCAAACTGCAGCCCTTTGAAGATGCCAAACTGGAGACAGAGGGTGTCACCTTGTCAGCCCCTTCCAAATTCCAAGCAAGGACACTAGTGGAGTCTGCATTGGAAGACATGGACACCTGGAACTTACCAGAGGATGGGTGCGTAAAAACAGAAAATGTGGAGCAATGCCATGAGGAAGCAGACACATCGAGCTCTCCTCCGGGCAGCAACATCAAGCGCAAAAAGATCTTCAGCTTCTTTCAGCCGCCCGCTAAACACATGAAGCTTTCCGAGTTGGAACTTTACCTGTCGGAGCCCTTGCTGGATGGTGACAGGTCCACCCAGGTTTTCTGGCGGGAAGCAACCCGCTTTCCTCAGCTGCGGAGCCTTTCCCGCAAGCTGTTAGCTGTACCCGCCACTTCAAGAGGCTTTGATCGTCTGTTCCCCCTTGCTAGCTGCATTGTACGGGCCAAGAGGAATAAGCTGCCACCCCACACTACCGAGAGACTAGTCTTGTACAGAGAATCAATAAAGCTGAAAAACGTGAAACAGTGAACTGAACTTTGATGCTTGGGTAGGGTAGGACACCTCAGTGAATGGTGCAGCAGTAAGCCGAAGGTCATGCTTCTCCAGCATCAAGCTGATTTTACCACCTTCAAGTTAACTGGAAATGTTTTTCTGGTGTCAAAAGAATGATGAAATTGTGTGGTCATGGAGGGTTGTTTAAAATTTAGAAACCCCCCCCCCAATTTAACAGTATTGTACTATAGCAAGCTTTGATTTGTATCTTTATAGATGAATTTACCAAATAAATTTAATCATTTAATTTTGTTATATATCGTTTGGGGAAAAATAGGAGGCATCCCTCTGCATTAACAATCAGCTTCAGTTGGTCTCTGGATATTATCTGTTGAGGTGTGTGTGTGTATGTGTGTGTATGTACGTAAAGTCGAGAAAGACGCCTGTGACTATGCATCCTTTTAAGATGACTCTTGAGGTCAGAATACAATGTAGTCGTTTCTTTATACTTCACATTTTGGGTCAACAACCAGTACCAGTGGATAACAGTTGAATTCATATTGAATTAAGAATTACCCCATGTATTTGTCAAGTGTGGATAATTGACCGCTCATAATCCTGCAAATTGTTTCATTAATTGTACTTCGAAAACTGTACTTTTTTAAGACCATGTGATGTTTCTTAATTGTATTTGCGCTGAAACACCTACCTCTTGTTTAAGCTACTTTTGGCTTTTGCATTTAGTAGCAAATACCTACAGTTCTCTAACTCCTTGTATTTCTGTTCAAATTTGGCTACTCGAAAGAGATTGGATTTAAAAATGGTTTGATTTCAGATGTCTGTTTACACAATTATTTTCTACATTAATATTAAACTGCAAAGTTTACTAAATGTCACCATTTAAGTCAGAACAACGGTACACAAATCCAAACATTAGTTTGTCTTAAACACCAACATGTAAGCAAGTTAGAAAACAGGTAAAAAAAAAAAAAAAAAAACTGGACTTTCATCTCTACTCTCTAGCCCAGTAGGGCTTTTTATGTAGCCAAATTCCTTAAGAATTCTGAGGAGTACATTTTACTGCTGATGAGGGTCTCAAAAAATATGCAGCTTTATGCACTGATGTGCTGAATGGTGCCTTGTCCTGTGGGACTGCCTGATATTACTGTAATTTATAATGGGCCATCTGATCATTACACATTTTTAAACCTTGTGTCGAATTGGTATCATAAAGAATTTTAGGGGAATGAATTCTTATGCTGTTAATTCTTACTGGCTATTGAAAATGTATTATGATTACAGGGCTATTTGTGCATTATGTTAATGCAATTTCTCTGTTATAAAATGCTGTAAAAGATTAAACTCAAATGAACATTTAGAAATTAGTGAATATATATATTTTTTTCCTTTAAGAGGTTAACTTCATGGGAACATTAACTTGAATAAGTGGGCATGGTTGACCTCAATTACAACTTATTACTTACATTAATGTTGATATCTGATGACTGGGAATGTAAAGCCTCCTCCCAGGTTCCCATTAAATGATGTAATTAGATGGAATTACGTGTAATGAAGATGAGTTGCTGTATTTAATGACCCTGGAGCATTTCATTTTCAGCTTGCTTCTTAATGATTTCACTCACTCTTGAAGGTTGAAGTGTTTTTGACATTTTACCAAATTGTGTGCAAATACCCTGGCAGGTGATCCTTTCCTTTACTGCACCTTGTCAGCTTGTCTAAGACTTAGAACTGAGCTTTATCTGTAAGCATATGGTCTGGCACCACTCTTTCGTTTTCCGAAGTCAAATTAGCTATCATCTGACATTATTGTAATATCTATTTTGTTGGGAAAACTGTTAGCTAGCTGTTAGCTGGTTCCAAACAAAACCAAAACTGTTTATTTTATACTTTTCTGTTATTCTGTTCCATTGACTTGTCAGTGTCTCATGATGGCATGATGAAATGTTTTCTGTTCTGAGCACCCTATCCCCCCCCCAATCTGCCATAGGATGCAGTGTATCACAGTTTGCCTTTTTCTTGGAGTGTCCACTCAGTTAAGTGCATCTCTCTTGCTCATACATCCAGAAAAATAAAACAATTTTCAATTCAAATTCAGCCTTTTTACGTCATTGAATGTAAGACCTGAGTGTGATATCCTTTTGAGAGTCCTATCAGATGTCGTTTTTCAGTAATGGTCACTAATGTGTGTAACAGGTGTCACCTACCAGCCTTACTATGAATAAATAGTGTAGCCTAACTAGAATCTTTAAATTCATGTAAGGTAAATTATTAAAAGGGCTTTTGGCAAAAAAAAAAATCTATTCTGGGTTAGATCTGCAGTCTATGGGAACTTGAGTCCTGCGAAATTACCAGCTTGCTGATGCTGTGACTTATGAATGTGATAAATATGATGAGTTTAAATGGAACTTGTTCAGATGGAGTGAAAGCCGACACGCCATGCCTGTTTAGGGGCTTGATTTTGCACTTTTGTAATGCAGTTCTTTTGATACCTGACATCTTAACAGGTACCTCTGGGTTGGTGGCATTAGTCTGTGAAATGTAATTTGACTATATCCCTAATTGAATTGGCATTAGTACAGATGTCTGCACATGAAAGCTGGACAACTCGTGGAATCCTGATTCCTGGATTTCTGCTGAGAGCTTCAGCATCACCAGTAAGGTTCACATCACCCTGAAAAGCATCTAATTTTGGTCCTGTATAAAGGTCTGTAAATGCATTTTATAAAAGGGTTAAAAAGCTCCCCCTAAGGGGAATCATGTCGATAATTGCAAATAATATTTTCACAATATCAAGAATGATATTGCAATGAATGTGCAACATCAGTAGTGCTGGTTTCTGTGGGGAAATGAGGCTCATTAAACAAGTGTGTACACATTGCTGGTGTTTAAGGATGCCTTACCTTTCAATGAATCCTCAAACTTATGGCACTTCTACACTGGTGTACGCTGAAGAGAGTCTAGTTTCATTGCATTACCAGCTCATTTGGGTTTTCCACTGCAGAAGGGTCAGCTTGATAAAAAAGCCTTGGTGGATTTGGAGAGCGACAGTGATGTAAAACTGAAGGGTCTACGGTGAGAATTAAAGGTGACAATACACAGAGCACCTTTATGTACGACATTGCTTGGTGACTTTCCCATTGAGAACAGGCAATTTTTAACTGCACAATTTTGATCTCAACTGGTAATCTCATCTTTTGATCTCATCTTCCAGTCAGAATGCTAGAAGCTGATCATGTGATCAACTTGGAGCATCAGAACAATTCACCAAAAATAGCAGTGTCTTAGTGGTAGTGGAGCGAAGAAATTTGCCTCATTTAATGCTTCAAATGCCAACAGACGTCTGATTTTATGCGCTCGGGGTGTAATTTAGACACTTTTTTTCAACCCTCGGGAGCTGGCAATGCTACATGCAGGATAAAACCAAAATCTTATCAAACTTTTAAAAACTAAATTAACTGCTTTTCAAAAAAAATCAAATATGTTTTACAGCTTTGTGAGAGAAATAAAGAATAACAGTCACTGAGTCAGGAAGCAATGCTAATCACCTACCCCTTTGTGAATATCTCTTTTCATATGATGACGATATAATTTGGCACTAATGAAAAGATCTAAAAAATGTGAAAATGGATGATTTGACCCTTATAAACAAAAGCGCAAGGCTGAATTGCGAGTACACTAACTGAGGATATACAACCTTTTATTTTGTGATGTAGGATAGTTTTCATTGAGGAAACATGACTAAAATACATCTTTCCTATTCATGATCGGGTGACTTGTGAATTCCGATAAGCAGTTAATTTTGTTATGTTTTAATGTGGTGTTGCGTTTAGGCTAACACAGTGAATGATGTGGTACACATTTGATTCAGACTTTTTAAATTACTGAATGGCAAGTGAGTAAATACTGCTTTGTAATTAAAAAGGTGTGGTAGCGGCGTTTATGTGTGGTTATTCTCTTACATCCCTGACTGTAACTAGAACATTGTAATTATTTTGTTTCTCAGTCAACAAATGATACTCTTGAAGTTCAGGCTCTGCATGTTCATTGGGCTTGAAAGTGGGCTGGTATATATTAAGTTTGGGGGTGTAGTTATGACTGTTACGAAACTGTAGGATTTTTAAATCATGTTGTGAGCTTCACTAAGCTGGAATTAATGGCAGGGCTGCTGTTTGAATATTGTATGTATGCAAGGTCAACGTGAAAAGACCTCGTGGATTGAGCACAAAACCTGGAGTCTTCTTTCACCTCCTTTCCTATATGTAGGCCAGTTTAAGGGTTCCAGAAAGCCTAAGGATGCCGGCGAACCACAATTTGTTTGTTGGTAAGGATCGCCATCTCATGGCAGTCATTAGACCTATGGCTGTATAACAGCCAAGCAATACCTGACCTTTGTACAGAATCAGGCCTATGGTGCATGATGTTTTCAAGTTCCTAGATGATATTGTCCCCATGTACACTGCTAAACAACTGGAGTAGTTTCCTGAACACCAGTTTGAATTCAAATGCCATCCAGAACTTTTCTTCTTGAAAAACGTCCAACATTCCACTACAATTACTTTGTACTTGAGTGTCATGATCAGCGCTGACAGGTCCGATGGGGTATAGTGTGGGGATGTAATGATTCATTTTACATGGGAGCAGACAAGCTATTGTACTAGATAATGTTACTGGAGAAGAGACTGCAGGGTAAACATACTGTGACACTAACACACAAAATACATCCGGAGTTCATACAAAATGGGGTGTAAATGGGTGGGACAGGTGATTCAAAACCACCTGTCAGGTCAGTACCTGAAGACCAAAGTAAATTGTCTGTCAGTCCAGTCCAGTCGGTCTCTGTACCATCCATCCATCCATTTTCCAAACCGTTTATCCTACTGGATTGCGGGGGGTCTGGAGCCTATCCCGGAATCAATGGGCACGAGGCAGGGAACAACCCAGGAATGGGGGCCAGCCCATCGCAGGGCACACACACACCATTCACTCACACATGCACAACTCCAATTAGCCTCAGCATGTTTTTGGACTGTGGGGGGAAACCGGAATACCCGGAGGACAACATGGTGAGAACATGCAAACGCCACACACATGTGACCCAGGCAGAGACTCGAACCCGGGTCCCAGAGGTGTAAGGCAACAGTGCTAACCACTGCATCACCATGCCGCCCCGGTCTCTGTACCACCCACTCTAATCTAATCTTTATGTGGCATAAGGGGAAAGCTATGTTATTCTCAACAAAAATATTTAGTAAGTTTCAATAGACGGAGTATACCATTTTTATTTATTATTTTTTTTCCTATCTAGTAGAGGGCAGCATCAATTTGTGGGTCTGAATCCTGTAGTCAGCAGAGTAAACCTGTCATTGTTGGACCTTTGATCAGAGTCAGGCTGGATGCTGGCTCACCCTGGGCTCTAACCCACAGGCTCTGACTTTCTCTCATGTGTGTGTCTCTGTCTCTCTCAGAAAGCAAGCTGGGCTACTGAAAAAGACCCTATTGCCACATAATGATGAATAAAGTACCACTACTCTATATGTGTGAATGGCCTGTGATACATTGGAATTATGGCGTATTTCATTCTTTGCTAGCATTCTTCCTAGCATCAAGAGATACAGAGTCTTTTTCTCTGTGATGTAATGACAATGCCTTTTCAACTCAGATTATCTCAGTAAACTCAGTAACAAGATTATCTAGCAAAACTCCACACACAGTGCTGCCAATGAGCAAAGGTGGAAATTTCAGGTCCAGAAAGTAAAAATCCAGACCAAGGTTTTGTTTCAACCAACCAGTTGAGCATAGAGTCACAGTCACATAGTACTCAACTGGTTGGTTGAAACAAAATCTTGGTCTGGATTTATACTTTCTGGGCCTGAAATTTCCACCTCTGTCAGTGAGTCACTATGCTGTATCTCATCACATGTATGTTGATTTAATTACACACTAATTACATATTACAACATATGTTCTACTGTTTACATGATCCTATAAATTATGTGTATGGCTGCAGTTACTAATACAAAACACTTGAATCACCTGAAGATTTAACTCCCTATGACAGCAAGCACCTTTTGGTGAAATACTCTATCTGATGAAGAGCAGGTTAAGCCAAGCTTGTGAATATTTTTTAGAATTATATAATATTTTTGAATCTGGTAGAACAGTAAGTAGCTTTGCAAAAGGGTGTCAGCCAAGCACAGAAATAATTCATTTGGTAAAAACTTGTCCGCAAGCCATGACACAGAATCCGAGCACAATTCTCCATGTATTTATTTATTAGGCTGCCGGCTTGAATATGAATATTGCATCTGGTTAATTTTCACAATGTGTGTGGGGTGCTGAACTGAGTACTCCTCTGCTGGAACAGATCACTATTAATCATGCTTATGTGCTTATACATTATAGCAGGGTATTCGTGCAAAAAGGCAGAGTTGGTGCTCACCGTTTGTCACCCAATTCCTTGTTTTTCCATACCATTATCAATCACGGCCTTGAATGCGGAGGACCAACGTGTTATTAAAAAGGGCTTGTGGTGTGGTGGGGTGGGTGGATTGGTGGGGTGGAATGCTTTGCCGGCAGTTTGTCACCTCTAGAGCACCTGCAAGAGGCGGTTCCTCTACAGCATGGATGCTAACATTGAGGAAGCAAACATCTGCTGCCTGACTGCCATGTTGTAAGGGTGTATAGAGTTGGATGTGATGCAAAGAGTGAGCCACAGCAATGCTCTGCTGGCTGACCCGACACTCTTGTCTTCCTTACTTGATTCACGAATCCCTGTGAGCCAGATGATCTTATTTGTTTCTTAAACCACAGAAATGATTACATGGTAGTTAGACACGGACTCATAAACTAAATGGAAATGCTCGGTTTTTAGCAGTCGCTCTGCTCGTAAGTTCGTACAGTAAGCAAGGCATTTTACTAGAGTTGCTCTATTAAAATGTGCAGGTCCATTAATGCATACATTTGCTATGGTAAATGCATCGGTTAAGGATTAAGCATAATAATTACGGTGATAACTCTACAGAAAACACTTATCTGTTAATACATCTGTATAATTTAAGAAAGAATTCAGATAAATAAATAAATTTATGGGGAGTACTGGCAGCTTTGGTCAGAGGTTAAACAATATTTATACTGTCGTTCTGACTTCATTAAAATTCATTGCTCTTCAATGCTTTAGCTAGCTATATTTTACTCTAATTAGAGCAGGGGTGGCATGCTGATGTCCCGGCTAAAATTGCCCACCGTGGCCCTTTCAAATCTGGCCTCCTAATTATCCCCTGAATCTAATTGGTGAATTCTCTCCTGTCGCTTCACCACCTTAGCTACTGTGTGGTGAGCGTACTGGTGCAGAATGGCTGCCGTCGCATCATCAAGGTGGGGGCTACGCAGTGGTGGTGTTAAATTGGCTCCCCATGGCTTCTATAAAGCACTTTGGCTGTTGTGAAAATGTGCTAATATAAATGAACATTCATTCCTTCATTCATTCTAATTGGCCATTTATTTTCATTTTCATGCTTTCATGTTATTTTCGTTATTGCAGAAGGAAATCTATGCCACTTTCGAAATAAGAAATCTTGATGGAGTTCATTAATTTTTGAGAAATTCGACAAATATATTGTTAATTTCTACTGATCAATAAATTAAATCACAATGAGTATCAGCCATGTAATAATAAGAAAAATCAGCCGAACGAATATTGATTCAGGAGAAGGATAGATTACATGTGGCGTTTTAGCAGACTAGCAGCACTAGGCCATGAACAGTTAACAGAGTAAATATATAATATAAATGTAATTAATTCTTGAACTGAAAAATAATATATAACATTTTCCTGATATTGGAACCATTTCTGAATTTTATAAGGGCAGCTCATTTCATGCTAATTTAATGTGGGGCAGGTGCTCAAAGCCGTTGACATGAACTATATGGACAAAAACACTGGGACACAGCTCTTAATCATTGAAATCGGGTGTTTCATTCAGACCCATTGCTACAGGTGTATAAAATCAAGCACTGTGGAGAGCGATATCTGCAGGGCACCAAGGACATATAGGGAGGCTCTGTGCGTACCAAAGTTAATCTATTGACGCAGGCCGTGGCGACAGTCGCTAGGCAAATGATATAGAGTTGACGCAATAACTAGGAACATACAGAACAACATGTTGCACCAGATAAGCCGAAATTTCCAGAAAGTGGAAAAGTACGGACAGGGGCGGAAGCTGCTTGTGGAAAGGGTATAAGACAGACATGAACAACAAGGAAGTCGAACTCTGTTGGGATACGATGTGTCACAGAGTTCCCAGATCGATCTGTTGGAATAAAAGGAATAAAAGGTTATTGGACAACTCATCCACGCCTCCGAGTGATCTTTTCTCATCTACGGACCCGGTGGAGTCGGCGTACTCCAACAGCACCTAGCTGTAGCATTAAGTGCTTAAACATTTGTGAAAGAATGTGTGAATTCAAGATATAGGATGCCACCTTTGTAATATGTGAGCTTGTGAAATTTTTTCACTGTTAGATATTCCATGGTATCACTGCAATGCGGAAGCATTTAGGAACACCAGAAACTCAGCCATGAAGTGGCAGAACACATAAAGTGACAGTGAGGTCGCCAAGTGCTGGGTTGCATAGTGTGTAAAAGTCGCCAACACTCCCTTGATTCAGTACCTGCAGAATTTAAACTTCCTCTGACATTAAGCCCAGCACAAAAACTGTGCACTGGGAACTTCATGGAATGGGCTTCCATGGCCGAGCAGCTGCATGCAAGCCTGGAATGGTGTAAAGCACAATGCCACTGGACACTGGAGTAGTGGAAACATGTTCTTTGGAGTGACGGATCACACTTCTCTGTTTGGCAGTCTGATGGACAAGTTTGGGTTTGACAGATGCTAGGAAAATGTTACCTGCCTGACTGCATTGTACCAACTATAAAGTTTGGTGAAGGAGTTTTTCAGGGGTTTAAACCAGTTAGATTCTCTATCAGTTAGATTCTCTATCAGGTGAGCCACAGGGACATTTACACATTTACTCTATCAGAAATATTTTTCCATGCACTCTCCTTTGCCTTATTGTGATAGTGTTCCATTTTCTTGTGATCGCACCCTTGTGATACTCATATAGCTGTGGGGAAGAACACCACACTCATTTTGCCTTCTTTTTGTGAAGTCATTGCTCATATCAGCAACGGTTTGCATAATGGAGGCTTTAACAAGCTTTTCTTGAGTTAACGTAAACAAGGTGTGGCTGAACCGTTTCAAGGGAACTGCTTTAGCTTTCAGTTTGAGTCAGCGCAAATTCAAGCCAGGCTAATTCTGTTAAGCGTAGATTTGTTTAGTGACCTTGATGGAATACCCCTTAAGTGTAAAACATTCAAAATGCACATTATTAAAGGGAAACTATGAAAAATGAAATGATGATGCTTTACTTGCCATTTTCACAAGTGTGAGTACAGGTATGTTGGAATGTTTGTTTTCATAAAACCCATATTGCTCTTCTTTGTAATGGACACACAAATATACAAAAGGAGGTGAAATTTGGGGTCTGAGTGCAGGGTCGGGCCATTTACCTAACGCCCCTCCCTTGCTCAAGGGCCCAACAAAAATGCAGCTACTCTGCTGAGGCCAGGACTTGAGCTGGTGACCTTCTTATCACAGGCAGAGAGGATTAACCCACTGACCACTGAGCCACATACCTCCCTGCAGTATACATGTACTGTATAGGTTTGCCTGATTTGGAGCTTGTGGTGTGACCATAGCTGTTCCCTGTATCTGTAGAAAAGAAAAAAATAAAATAAATAAAAATATATATATATATATATATAGGGTGGCATGGTGGTGCAGTGGTTAGCACTGTCGCCTCACACCTCTGGGACCCGGGTTCGAATCCCCGCCTGGGTCA
>JAODJX010000109.1:27864249-27884017 GCA_026776945.1 Isichthys henryi
CAACGTAGTGCAAGCTGAATCCTTGGGTTCCTTTAAATCAGAGTTAGATAAGATTTTAACAACTCTGAGCTATTAGTAAAGTTCTCCCCAAGCGAGCTTGATGGGCCGAATGGCCTCCTCTCGTTTGTATAGTTCTTATGTTCTTATGTTCCAGTCAGTACTGTGACTGTCAGTGCTTCATTTAGCATGGATCAGGCAAGGGGAAAATTGTCAAAGGTAGATTGCTTAGTGATCAGGAGAAATTGTACAGCCAAGTTACGATGGGGTTACTTTCCGATAAAAGTGTCGTAAGGCGAAAATGCATTTTAATACAGTACACCTAAGCTAACAAACAACATAGCCTAGCCCAGCCCACCTTTAAAACATGCTCAGAACACTTTCATCAGCCTGCAGTTGGGTGAAGTTATTAACACAAAGGTTATTTTATAATCAAATGTTGAATATCTTATGTAATTTACTGAATAATGTACTGAAAGTGAAAAACATCCAATCATAAAGTTGAAGTATCGTAACATGGACCATCGTAACCCAGTGAGCATCTGTACTGTGATACAAATATACAAATATAAGGAAAGGAATACTAGAAAGGATTCAAGATGGTGAATGAAGGGTGAGTGAAATGTGGAAAGAGGGCAAACCAGGCTAAAATCACAAAAGATACGGCAACAATAGTTAAGCAGTATAAGTTATGCGAAATGAGCAGAAGTGCACCAAGGAAGGAGCTGTTAATGACAAGCAAACTGCCCGCTGGACCTTGGCAGAATGTGGCAGTTGATCTATCTCAGCATAAGGGACAATCCTACTTGCTATTGTCAAACTACTATTCCTAGTTTCTAAAGATTCTTCACTTATCTACAGCATCCGATGGGCAGGTTGTTGGGAAGCTTAAAGCCCTGTTTGCACATCTTGGCGTCCCTGTGGTGATAGTAGTGACAGTGTCTGATAACGGTTCTTACCTAGTGCCAGAGGAATTCAAGCACTTCATCAGACAGTAGGACTTCATCCATATCACCTGCAGTCCACGCTATGCTCAGAGAAATGGGCAAGCTGAGAGGGCTGTACAGGTTGCAAAAGAGATTCTCAAGCAGAAAGACCCCATCCTAGTACTTTTGATATACAGAGTCGCACCATCCTCCTACACTGGAAGTAGCCTGGCTGAGCTTCTGATGGGCCGGCAGGCTTGGACAATGCTGCCAATCTTGCCAGAGAACTTAGATTCAAACAAACCAGACAGGAAGGTAGTGAGGCGAGCAAGCACTGCTGCCAGGCAGGATCACAGGAACACTGTGATGAGACTCCCGGTACTGAGCCTAACTCTTACGCCCGGTACCTCGTATTAACAGGATTTGAAGCTGCTGGGCCCTCTATTATTTTTAATGGCGGTGCAGTTGTTGACCGGGGTAGAGGGTTGGATTTGGGGTCCGGATTAAATTGCATTTTGGTCTGGACATGAAAATATGGGGAAAATCCATCCATCCATCCATCAATTTTTCAAATCGCTTATCCTACTGGGTCGCGGGGGGTCCGAAGCATATCCCGGAAGCAATGGGCATGAGGCAGGGAACAACCCAGGATGGGGGGGCAGCCTATCGCAGGACCCACTCACACACCAGTGACTCACACACGCACTCCTATGGGCAATTTAGCAACTCCAATTAGCCTCAGCATGTTTTTAGACTTTGGGGGGAAACTGGAGTACCCGGAGGAAACCCCACGACGACATGGGGAGAACATCCACACACATGTGACCCAGGCGGAGACTCGAACCTGGGTCCCAGAGGTGTGAGGCAACAGTGTTAACCACTGCACCACCATGCCGCCCCCATGGGGAAAATCAATTTCAGTATTTGTTCAAAACCAGACATAGCATGTTATTTTCCAATATGGGCCAATCCCATAAAATACAGGCCCCTTTTTGTCAGAGGCTCCAATAAGATCACTGCCAGTTTCCACCCTCCCCCACCACCTCAATCCAAAAACATGCTGAGGTGAATTGGAGTTACCAAACTGTCCATAGGTATGAATGCTGTGTACACACTACAATGCATGGGTTGGCACCCCAACCGGGATTATTCCCTGCTTTCCACTCATGGCTGTTAAAATAAACTTTTGACTTTGTTCTGTGTCGATTGTGTTAGCCGACTATTCAAGAGATACACAATCCTAAATAGGACACGTGGGTACAGAAAATAGATGGATGGATCTTTGAGGGGAAGATGTAATGTGTGAAGTTACTGCTTAAACAGAAATGCTGCAGATTGGTTACACAAGAACCTGTGTTATTGAAAACCCTCTCGCGCGATGGTACACGACTTACTTAGCAAGGAATCTGGATGTAGATGTTTAAATAAGCTGCTTTATGAATAAACAGAGCAATATTTGCAGTTCTCAGCTTCCTCCTGCGTATTAAATGTTGTATGGACATTACAAGGCGCAAGGACACACAGGGCTCTGGAGAGGGTTTTTAAGGAGAAATGATTTCAGGACACTTGAAACATGCTCTCCCACCTCTGCCAGCATTTTAAGAGAACTCTCCTCTCGCCGTTATTGTCATGGCAAAAGGGGCAGTGCTCGGAATGCTAAATGCAGGGGTGCCCATAATTTTGACAGGATTGTACTGAGTAAAAGTTGATTTTTTTTAACGATTTTTTTCTTTTAATAAATTTACCTCCGAGGAAGGTTAGATTTCTTTCATAATCCGAGTGTAAAATCTAGCTAATAAATAATATTACTTTCATATCCTTTTTGGTCATTTTTCACCAAGGGTACTAATGCTTATGAGGACCAAGGAAAATACAAATGCTAGACGTTTAATTTAATAAAATGTTATTAACAAAATATGTAGGCATTTCTTTTCATTGGAGATAGGTTTAGTGTTTAAATTGCCAGTTTTATGTTCCTTTTCTAAACAACACCATAACATAAATTGCATGTCTCATACAATGTAGATACATGTCTCAGTGGAAAATTATACTGTAAAAGTCTATGCAACTTGACCACTGAAAGGGCGTACGATAAGCAAATAAATGAATAATGGATTGGCTTATCCATCGCCAGTCTATATCGACATTAATCGTCTAACGAAAAAATATGCTACATCAATACGAGATTGAATTGCCGAATTTCGTTTTTTGAATCATTGAATCAGGGTCCAATTGAGACGATCTTGGTCGTTTTCGTATGTGGCGCTGCAGTAAAGAAAGAAGGTAAGTCTTCATTCATGCAGGCTAATCCTTCATTCATATCTGTTGCAGAACCATAATTACACCATTCTGTCGCAATTAATAAAAGCGATCGCAATCATCTGCCAGTAGGAGCATCACAAAACGTACACATATTTAGCTATTATAAAGTTGGAATATAATCCGTTCTGCTTTTATTTATTTATATATGTATATTTATTTATTTTTTCGCGTTTCTTTCTCCCCCCGCGCGCGTGCCCTGTCCCTCCTCCCTCCACGGATCACACTGGTCCTGCACGCGGCTCCATGACAGCCTCCTGCGAAAGAGGAGCAGCAGCGGGGCGGGGCGGGGCGGAGGTTGTGGCGGCGTGGGATTGCTTTTCTCGCCTGTAACCTCAATGGTCCACATCTGGAATAAAGGCTGACAGCCAGACCTGACAAGGTAAGTACATTACAGCAATGCATTTTCGCAATTTTCTGCTGCTATGTCGAACGTCTCAAGCGGTGCTTTTTCCTTGAAAAGATTAACCTACTCCCTGCTTACACCCGGTATGTGTAAATATTACACTGCCATATCTTTGTTTCCGGCTTCGCAAAAATCGAAGTCGAGAGTACTGCAATTTGTCACAGACTGGTATTGTGTTATACGTGCGTTTAAGATGTGTCGGGTCTGGTTCCGCCGTTATAGCCCGTTGCGGTCTTTGTATTGAATGGTGCTGCCATAACCGGTGCCATGCTAGGGGCGTGATGCCACAGCCTGTAGCGAAAGGACATCCCGAATGATTGAATGGTTCAGGTAAATTGTACGAAAAAACACATTGATACAGTTCTGAAATAACATCCATTTGCATTTTAAACGCATTCTTTTTATGGGGCCTGGATATGTGGATGTCATGTTGAATTCTCTACGGGGTCTTTTTACCACTGCAACAAGACAGCAGAAGCATAGCATGTGATGCTTTCATCGAATCAGACATTAATTTCACACATGTGAAACTGTTAGGTACATTTTCCTTTGCATACTGTTTTTGTCTTCATGAAGCAATTATTCCTATCTGTCCGGAGGATAGATACGATTGCAAATATTGTTTTCTGTACATTTCTGCTGGTGTATGTAAATGGACAAATTAACACAAGAAGAAAGCACAATACGAATGCATTGAACTTAACCTAAAGCTAATTATAACTAGTTGATAAAATCCGAGGTTGCTGAAAAATTATATCGTCGAGACCATCGTCTTTTCAGATCAAGTGAATAATCCATTCACTGGAAACAGTATTTCACATAATATCCATCTCGCTTAAATCCTGCGCAGAAATGCAAATAAAACCTAATTATGCTTAAAAAAGTTAATATGACGAACGTTAAAATAGATAATTTTCCATTCCTTTATATTATAATATAACCTATTTGAAAACCGTTGAAACACCCATCACGTGACTCCAATTAAATAAACGCGCTTACAATTCAAATTCACTAAGATTACCTTATGCATTCGCCTTTGAATAAATGCACCTTCCCGTGTTTGTTCTCCTCTTATAAAACACGGGGGATTTTATGACAGTGGGGTTTTATAATTATGCGCTTAAATGTCATCATAATGAGTTGTTCAATAAAATCAGTAAGAATGGTACAGTGACCTACCAAGCTGAAATTGAAAACTGGAAGTTGAAGTTGTAGTACAACGGTACAACCTGTCTCCTTATCCTAAGAAACATATGAATTGTATATGTTATAACTTCCTTAGTTAAAAATAAGATTGTTATTTGTGAGTTGCTCACATTGTTTAAAAATACCTCACATTAAATGCAGATAATTTTTCGTGGTAGCTATAATGTAATAAAACCAGCTGATAACTGACAGTCCACTGATCAGCAGAATATTTAATGTTGTATTATTCAAATTAAACCCTCCTACAATTAATAAATAATAGATGGAAACAATAAATATAATTAGCAGAAATATTTCCTGGGGATGAAACAATGTAGCTGTGGTCGCACTCAAAATAAATCCTTTAGACTAGTAGGCCCTGATATCTTCATTTTACTGGCTCTTTTATTTATTAAATAGTGACAGACTCTAGCACTTTCCCCACAGGTCCCTCTGAATACCCAGCCTAGGGGTATTTTCTATGCCAGTTACTGCCAGCAGGAAGACTGTCCTGTTTCTGGTAGTTTCCCCCCCTTTATAATAGCTGTGGTGCAGAGGACGGGGAAGTTTACTAGTTGCTTATTAATGTAAATCTGAATGTGGGTATTAGAAAACAAGTTTATTTTCATCACTTTTATCAAACATTTGAAAGTTGATTGCATGCACTTAGTGCCTCATGTTAATCACTTCTAGGCAGCAGGCTGATAAACCATCTGCTAAGTGCTTCCCTTTATCCGTCTTTGTATTCTCCCAGGCACTCAGCATACTGTAGCCAAAGCTTACTAACACACACCGCTTTAAATACACAACACACACAAAACCACAGGATATACGGTCAGTGGCACAATGTGTGCCTATAACCACATCAATGGTTCAAATATTATGGCAAGTAAAGGACAAGACAAAAATAACCTTAAATCCTGTGTGTTTAATTTGAAGGAATCGCAATTTTGAACATGAGGCTTCCTTCGTATTCATAGCTTGAGAAATAGAGATATTGTCTCTCTCCTAAATGTTTGAATGAAATATCTGTTGCATGGGGTTTGAATCCTTCTGAAAGAATGATAATACCAGAAACAGTAAGAAAATAGATGTTGCGAGTGAATGTGATATGGCCTAGATTCTGACCTTAAAAAATGTTTTTATGACAATTTGGTTTTCTGCTGCAGTTTTTCAATGCATTTAAGCTCAGTGGAGATTTTGATAGTCAGGGAAAAGGAACAATCCAGTCACTCAACAAGAGATCAGGTGGGACGATACTGAGATAAAGCTGGAATAATGTTGCATGCCTGAAAAGAGAAACCTAAAGATTTAAGACTGATACATCAGAGTAGCAAGAAGTAAGCTTAATACGCATGGGTGAACTGAGCAGGACGAAGAAAAGAAGAAAATCAAGAGTGTAGGTTTGGTTTAAACATTGGTAGGGACCAAATCAGCCCCAAAATCTATGCCCTTGAATAAAATGATAATTATTCTTATCCATGATACTAATGTTTTATGTGGTGTTTATACTTTGTGCTCTTCATTTTTAGTGTTGTTAGATATTTGCTGAAGGTGTGCGGGTTACATTCAAGGAGGCCTGATGCCACTGGCCGTTCTGTGATTTTAATCTTTCATAGCGCGTGCAGCTCATTAACAACCGTGGTGTCCGACCCTGGAGGGATAGCTAAACGCAGGCAGCTTTGGGGAAGTCCTTTTCGACTGTGAAATAGACACCTCTGTGGTTATTGGAGTGTGTCCAGTTCTGGCAGTGACAGTATGGGGCAGGAAAACAGAGATTTCCTTTTTGACTGAGAGGATACCAAAACCAGCGCTTCCGAAAAACCCCACCAAGGCTGTGTGCCTTCCCATCTCTTCCTCTTTCTTAGCGTTCTTTGAATGGCCTCTAAAAAGCAGCAGTTCATTCAGGTGCTTGAGCCTGCAATGCACCTGGGTGCACGACTCAACTTGGCTGTACAGAGCAAGCGTTTTCACACTGCATAACAGTTTTTTTGTGCTGTAGTATCTTCTGTTTCTTTTGTTTGAGTTTCTTCATTTTTGTAGCACTATGTTGAATGGCTTCTGCGGAAGTTATCCCTTTTGGAGGTTCACTCATTCTTTCCACGAGCAGAGCTCAGGTCGTCCTTTATGGACAGTTCATACTGTTACAGTCTGCACACAGGGTGAAAGACGCAAATCTTGTTATCGGGGTTTTCCATGTTGACTGTGTTCAGCAGCCCAGATTTTGCGTCTGTCGGACCCTTTGTGTGTTGTTGCACGTCGACTACGCACGTGCAAGGAATTTGGCTGTGTTTTTCCAGTAGGAGGCAGAAGAAGAGAAGTAACTTGTTGTAGTGATAGTTATGGCCATTTTTGGTCTTTCGGTAAGCAGCTATAGAAGGTGTGGCAGTACCCCCTTGCATTTATAACTCATCATGAAAGGAACACGAAGACGTATTCTAGTGCAGTATTTCTTAGAAAGAAATTGTTTAAACACAAGTTGCCCCATTTCACTACACTGCTTGTATTTGTGCATGTTGCGATACCTCTGCTGGCGTGGTGGAGTACCATTGCTGTACACATGTGCCTACTGCGACCGTCTGTGTGCAATAACAAGTGTAGTATGAATGCAGGAATCCGTGCGCACAACCATACACAGAATGTAACGTCATGTGGAAAAGTGCAGTATGAGTTAGATTTTACTACTAGCGTCGAAGCATAAAATGAAGCTAACAGAGGTGGAGATCATGGGTCACTTATGTCAGTGCAATGGAGATGACAATAAAAGGGTGGAGATAGAGAGAAAGGTGAGGAGATCAGGTGAGAGAAGGAGGGTCAACAGAACTCTTGTTTACCTTGCATACTAATCTACGTCCTCTTCTGCAGTTTTGCTTGCTGTTTACATTCCTCCTTTGGCTGTTCCCACCGCAGTGTGTGACATCATGCATGTGAGTATTAGGAGACTTCAGACTTGGCACCCCAGTGCCTTCACTGTAATTTCTGGAGATTTTAGGCATGTCTCCCTAACTGAAACTGAACCCACATTCATCAGTTTGTCAGTTGGAAAACATTCGATAATAGGAGACTGGAACTTTGCCAGTGCTAGAGACCCATATAACTTTACGGCCCTCATCCTCACTCAGCAAACCTGATTTTACCCTGGTTTACTGTTTGCAACTTTAAAAGCTTCTAGTCCAATAGCAGCCAGTTAATACCATGACAGTGAGGAAATGATCACCAGAGGCTATTGAGACCATGAATGTCTGTTTTGAGGCTACAGACTGGGATGTCCTATGCAAACCATATGCTGAGGATATCGATGGACTAACAGACTGCATTTCTGGGTGCATTCATTTCACTGTGGAGTCCTTTATACCAAAAACCATTGTCTGCTGCTTTCCTGACAATAAATCTTGGGTACCAGTGATCTGAAGGTTGTTCTTAAACAAAAAAGTGCAGCCTTGAGGGCTGGAAACAAGGAAGAAATGAAGTGGGCGCAGAAGCAGCTCACTGAGTGGATCAGAGAGGCCAAAGCAGAGCACAGGAAGGAGCTGGAGGACAAGCTGGGGCAGAATAATAGTGTTTAGGAAATGTGAAGGGGAATGAAAAAAAATCAAAGGTTTCAACCAGACCACCGGGACACCAATGGAGCGAAGCCAGGAGAGTACCAGTTTAACCCAAAATTCTGGTACTTCTTTGTCTTGGTTTTCCACTGGCGTAAAAACTGGTACCACCACTGAATGACATGACAACGTGAGGATGGGTATTTTGAACTGAATTAAAAAAATGGCTGTAGTATGTTATAGAGCTGGATGCGATATTAATACCAACATCGCATGTTATGCACATGCAATTCTTTACATTGCAAGAACCACAATAGTCAGCTAGGCTGAGATCAGTCTTTTTCAAAGCTTCATTCTGTACGGACATTATGGCATGGGGGGGTTTCGCAAAAAAATGTTACTCTGCCATTGAAATAAGAAAACTTAGCAAACTTTGCAATTTTAATTATTATTTCCTTTTCAAGATTATCAAGTATATGTTTAAGAAATTCTATTTAAAGTTTACCTCCACTGCTTTTGCATGAGCACTGCATGCATTCACGAGATAATCATTGCTGTTTAAATCACTTCTAGAATGATTTATAAGAAATATATTTATTTTGAACTCTATAATTATCCCAGTGTTTATTACAACAAAATCACATTGCGATATTTGAATCATTTCGAATATAGTGCAGGCCTATTATTATTAATTGTCATTCCATCTTTAGCTTGTTCTTGTTCTTCTGACCAGATCGCAATTAAAGCTTGGGTCACTTCATTTGTTCACACATCCATTACTTTTTATTTATTTTTTAAAAAAACTCTGTTTATCATTGTTTTTGTAACTTTTGTAACTTTGTAAGTTTTTTGTAAGTCTATAACTTTTTTCAATTTGCTGGTTGTGTTGTTTTGCAGAAGCAATCTATTTGCATAACCCATCAAAAAGAAAGCAAGTCCCACCCCAAAGTACAGAAGTACCAAAAAATACCATAGCTGGTTTGGTACTTTATGTACTGAAACTTTTGGTACTGGTACTCGACCGGGAATCAATGCATAAGGGAGAGTACCAAAATTACCATGCCAAAAGTATGGTATGGTGGGAAAGTGCCCAAAGTGTGTGCCGAGCAGCTATGAGTAGTTCTATAGCACATCTTCGACCGGACTCTGAGCCTATAAAGGGTTCCGCTTGTGTGGAAAACATCCTATGTTGTCTCAGTCCCTAAGAAAGGACAGCCAGAAGTGCTTGATGACTACCAAGGCCAGTGGCCCTGACCTCACATCTAATGAAGACCCTAGAAAGGCTTAGGGCGTACTCACACTTGACCTGGTTGCCTTGTATCATGCCCAAGCATGACTCCCCAGTCCCCTGCTGGTCTGTCCTCACATTGCACTTAATGATTCTGCTCTGGGCATGATTTCATCATCATTGTTGTTGAAGAAAATACAAGAAGGAAAGTGCAATCACACAGCAGAATGTAATTCATGATTAATGTCCTAATTTTATGGTTTATTTGGAGTTTTTTGCACACAGTGACATACACAGATTTATCATGTATGCTACGCAGCAATTTTTATTTATTTGTGCTGCACGTATAAGAAGTCCCACATTTTACCAAATATCTCAAAGTTTAGTAACGCAAACTAGTGTTGCATGGGATACTGGTACTGAAATGGTACCATGATACCACATGTTACATTTCTTTAGTACCGGTACTAATTAATCTATTACAGATATCACTAACACTATATATTGCTCACCATCGAGTTAGAACCATGGACTCAGTATGACTGAACCACTGCAAAAACTGAATAATACCCTATGTCAGAATTGCATGCATCATGCTATATAAAATAAAATATCAGCCAGTTAAATATGATCTCCTTAGTTTTAAGTCAGTGATTTATATAAGGGATCTTATAATATAGCAAGATCTTATAATATAGCAAACAGGTTACATTAACATCATCAGACTAGCATCTGGGGACTAATATGTTACGCTGTGTTTTAAGCAACTAGATAATCAAGCATAAATGTGGCACATTTTTTTTTATGTTTATTGAGCAGATGAATGAAAGAAAGCAGAAGAAACTGCGGTAACATTTACAGGCACTTATATGATCTGTAAAAAGAATGGCACTATATGTACAGCCTACCCAATCCATTCCGTCTGGGTTCGGTTCATGTACAGTGTGCATGTCCGCATGCATGCGTCAGTTGCACATCATGTCTCTGTTGCATACTTAGGCACGGCCAGCAGTCACACTAGATGTGTAATGTGCTTGAGTGTGATTAACTGTGCTCTGGCCCACCTCATCAAGTGTACTGTACCTGGGCATGGTGTGAAGCAATCACACTTGTCAAACGACTTGGACTTTGGGGGTCAAGCGTGTTTGGGCACAGTAAGGATCGACTATTGTGAGTGCACCCTTATTCTGGCTCACCTCCATCCCTTGGTCAAAACAGCACTGGACCTGCTGCAGCTTGCCTACCAGGATCGCATTGAAGTGAATGATGCTGCCATCTATTTGCTGAATTGAACCTACTCCCATCTGGATAAGTAGGAAAGCACAGTGAGGATCATGTACTTTGATCTCTCTGGTGTTCTCAACACCATACAACCCAGGCTACTTTTTGAAAACCTGAATTCAGTGCAGGTGGACAGGTTCAGATAATGGACTATCTAATCTGTAGACCACAGTTTGTGTAGCTTATGAACTGTGTGTCAATCATGGTCACAAGTAGCACAGTGGCCCCACAGGGGACTGTATCGTTCTCCTTCCTCTTCATCATTTACATCTCAGACAGAGTTGCAACACTGACTGATGTCACCTGCAGAAATTCTCTGACGACACAGCAGCAGTTGTGGGTATCAGTGCAAGGCAGGAGGAGGAATACAGGATCCTTTGAAGGACTTTGTGGAGTGGTGCAAACTGAACCATGTGTATCTCAACATTAGCAAGATGAAAGGGGGATTGTCGTCAAACCCCCACTGTCCCCTGTTGCTGTTAACAGCACCGGTGAAAATTTGGAGGTGATGAATACCTACCAGTACCTTGGGTTGCACTTAGATTACATACTTGCGGGACTAACACAGAGGCGGTGTACAAGAAGGAAACAGAACTCCTTTGGCGTATGCAGGTCACTCCTACATTTCTGTATACAGCTCTGGAAAAAATTAAGAGACCGCAGCAAAATTTTCAGTTTCATTCCTTTCTCAGTTTTTGGGTATGTGCCTGTGTAAAATAGATTTTTTTTTTGCAAATTTCAGCCTAGCTCTTCCCTACTTCTCATTGATGAAGGGCTTCTTCCTTGCTTTACGGGTCTCCAGTCCTGCTTCTAGGAGCCTGTTATAAATTGTCCTAGCAGTGCACTTCACACCACAGAATATTTCTCCTTCTTTTTGTAGGTCACTTGAGATCATCCTCTGATTTATGAGGCACTGCTGGATAATCTCTGGCATTAGAAAGTCGCTTCTGCCATCTTCCTGGCTGGTTTTTGGTTATTGCCAGTGTCTCCTGCTTCACCTTATTCTTTTGTTCTTGTGTACTGCTGTTTTATAAACTCTGAGCCAGGAAGCAGCCTCCCTCGCAGTGCTGCCTTCTGATAGCAGAACCAGGATTAACCCAAGATTTAAAAATGCAGATAAAAAGATTATAGTGCAATCACAGTTTTTGGGCTGCTGTAACTGACCCAAAAGAAAATAAAAACACATCACCAACTGTTTATTTTTCCATATAACAGAGTACATAGAATATACCGTAGAGGGAATATAAAATAAAAATAAGTGTAACATCAAGTGAGCTATCTGTCTAAGCATTCTGTGTTAGCATTTTCTCTAAGTTCTGACAACTTAGAAGTGGTTTGTCTTCTCTGTTTTATATAAATGGGGTGCATACTTGTATAAGCAATATTAATAGTAAAAATAAAACAAAATGCAAAATCAAGTTGGTACCCTAATGACATGCCTATTTCATTATGGAGAGATTCTTTGTAAAAAAATAAGCATGTCAACACTCTCTGAAACAAGGCTACTGCTACTCTTCTCTTTATAAAGAAAAATAATTATATTTGACAAGAACATATACGACCCATTGCTTCCGGGATAAGCTCCCCGCAACCCAGTAGGATAAGCTGTTTGGAAAATGGATGGATGGAAGAACATATATGAAGTTATGCATATCACTATTAAAAAGCAACCGCAGGCAATCACAGCACAGTAAATGCAGACCGATAGATAATCGATATTACAAACTCCACAACCCAATTAGGAGCACAGAATGTTTTTGATACAGCAACTTAGAAACAGCAAAAAAAAAACAACACATTGTGGCGAATGTTTCAGTCATTTTAATAAAGAAGATGACAACTCTTTTAAAATGAAGTATTCTCTTTATTAAGAGCCACTATCGGTTTAATTCTAGCAACAGCCCAGACAAGGAAGCCAACAGTTTACATGATACTGACGGTTACATGCTAATGAATCGCAAACTTTACACAGTTATGACATTTATGATTAACAGAAATACACATATTAGTTTACACCATTTAAAGATCGGCGTCATGCGGTACAAAGCATGCAGGCTGCTGACCAACCGCACGACGTCTCATTGTCAGGCAAGTTTCAACAGTGGGTGGGATCACGTCATATTGCTGAATCGACATTGATTACGTTTGAAGTATGCAGCTACCTTAAGCCAGGAGGCTGATAATTTACGACGTCTGCTGTTGTGTAATGACATTTAAATTCTGTTCCTCAAAAAATAAGACAACCCTAGTTTTAATCATGTATCCTTTTGGGAAAATAACACTGTTTTATATTTGCGCCGATATGTGTAGGAAAATGACAGGCCTATTGTAATACAACGGTTCATGTGTGCGTATTGAACTGTTCGGGGCGTACCGAACGCTTCGATAATATACCAAATACCGTTACACCCCTAATATGCACTGCCTTGTACCTACTTGTACTGAATACTTACATGGAGTCTTTGTTGTGTACTGTTGAATATATTGATCAACTGGTCTTTGATCTAGATGTTGTTCTAGAAATGCAGTTATGTTTCATTTGTGTGAAATGACAGTATAGTGAATTGATATGTATTGTGATACTGTAAACCTGTAATTAATGACGTATCTGTGTGTCTTAATGAAGATATTCTGAAGTGTAGCATTTACTGCAGACATTTGCTTTCATTTATTTAGCAGACACGTTTGTCCAAAATGACCTACAAGTGAGGCAAATAATACACAACAGACATACAGCTGTCAAGGAGACACCTAGGCTTAAGTGCAGCTAGGCTGAGCTTCCAATGACTGCCAAGGTAAAAGTGAGGCAGCACTGGAATGAGAACTATACAAACATAGCAGCTTTCAAACACGGCAAAACCTCTAAAGTGGTTGGTTCCTTTGAATACCTGCCTTTATAGAGTATGTCCAATATGCCATTGAGGATAAAGGAGAGAGCTGAGGAGATGGAGGTATGTCTAAGGGCAAGCTTAACAATACCTACCAAAAAACAAACAAAATCAAATCAACTGAGAACTCAAGAAATGTTGGAAAGATGGTTTGATGTCAATTCTATGATAGAATTGATAGGTCTGTGCTATGGTAGCTCCATGTTATGCATACACAAACATAAACATTATAGATCGTAATTTCTTTTAAGTCTTCTGTGAAGCAACCATTTTTAACAGCGTGATGATGATGGATGTAGGTCATCAACATAAACAGGATGTTTTGGAAGTTCTTTTGCCTGTGAAACTTCTGCCACATTGACAATTTCATGCTCAGTTAGTTTCAGTCAGGGGTAGGCCCTTTCGCCACGCTGCTCTGACTGTGCAGATATTCATTAATGGAGTTGGCGATGCTACAGGTGAGCCCATTGACTTTCTTCTGGACTGAAACGGTTATTATTTTCCCAATTATTCCAGGATTGTGCGTAGTTACTATGACAACAGTGACAGGCCTGAAGTCAGAAGATAAGAACGTGACAGAGGCGCCCCCGGAGGCAAAGGTAGCCGCTGGTGGCTCACAAGCTTTACAAGGCATGAGGACCAATCAGGTAGGTGGGAATATCGCACTGTTACGATTTGCACACTTCATCAGTATCTGTAAACATCGGGCTATTGAGAAAAAATGCTATTTTGTGATACAATTGGAAACCCCACTTTGGCAGTTCACCGTGTTTGAATCAATCAGCTTGATATGCTTATTCAGTGATGCCTGCAGAAAACTTTGATTGGGGTGGCCGTTAGGGGCCAGCTGTATTTGTATTTGTAAATGTAATGTCAATAATCCGCTAATCAGTGCGCGAGGTAAAAACTCCAGACTAGGCGGGCAGAGGCTGCGGTAGCCAGTGGATTGATTGACTGGATTTATTGATGTGAGGTGGCACCAGGGGTGGCCACATTTTTTTAGGGCCACCTAGTAAATCTACCCCTGGTAATATTGAGTCTGAGGTTTAATGTAAGTTCAATTCCTCTGAAGGATCACGAGGCCAAACTGCTCGACGACACTGGGGACATGGATGATGCCTCGGAAAAAACAACTCCTACCAAGGCCTCAAAATCCCCCCAGAGAAAATCAAAACGGGCAAAGACAGTCCCCTTCAAAGTGACTCTACTGGATGCTTCAGAATACGAATCCGGGATTGAGGTACACATGCCTTCTTTGCTTCTTTGCTGGGATTTATATGTTTATATATACTGCTATCTTTTTAAAAACGTGGCGTGCTAAGAGGATCAAGCCTTGAAGTATCTCCATGACAAACACCTTGGCAGATACCTTACCTAGGCAGGAAAAATAATCTTGCATCCAATGGACGTCAGTATTTATTTACTTTGTCGTCACTACGAAGTCTGGGTCTGTAAGGCATTGGCTTGAAATAGAAATATACTGTGTCATTGTGAGAGTGCTAACAGGTTTATATCTTCTTTTTGCTGAGATTCTTGTCTTTGTTGTAGAGAGAGAAAGGGAGAGAGAATCATAGAGAATCATTTCCTGATCATTGATTCTGGTTTCCCAGATCTCAGTGTGTGATCTCTCTTTCTGATCTTCCATATATGATCTTCAGCTCCCCTGTTGACTATGGTATGACAGCATTTAGGACATACAGTAGCACTAACAGCAAGTTAGACTTAACTTTTCTATTCATGTGTTTGCTGGATATCCCTCGTAATTGAATGTAGATGTCTACAAATCAAGATTTCTCGTAGTTTTTAATAGAAACTAAGAACTCAATGAAACAAGGTACTTATTTGTATTTATCTGTAATCAAATAGGCAATAAAGACGCCCTTATATCATTATGCGGTTGTAACTCTCCATTGTCCATTTCATAGACACAGAAACTGCTTCAAATGATTACAAATGATTTACTAATGGCCGCTGACTGGAATCTTAACCATATTGGTGTTACTTGATTTGAGTGCAGCCTTTAATGCAATCTCTCATACTGTTTTGTTAGACAGACTGGTGTCTATTGGAATCACTGATGTTGTCCTTACTCTTACCATTTGAGTTGTACCAGTTTGTCCAGTTAAAAACTTTGAGATCTTATACTTTTTCAGTTGCTAGGCGTGTTCCACAGTGCTCTGTTTTGGGGTCTCTTTTATTTATCATTTACCTTTTACCTCTTGGAAATATTATTTGAAAATTTGGTATACAGTTTCACTGTTATACAGATGACACCCAGCTCTACTTATCTACTAAGCCTGATTCTGTCATTCCACCCACTTTTCTTTCAGAGTGTCTATCGAGATTAAAATTTGGTTTGCCCCCAATTTCCTTCAACTTAAAAACTGAGGCTTTATTCATAGCCTCTAAATCTACTCTTGCCAAATTTGATAATTTCTCTCTGACAGTTGATGGCTCTGTAGTACCTCAGTCCCCTCAGGTAAAGAATTTGGATGTCTTTCTTGACAATACCTTGCCTTTTAGATCACATATTCATAATATTACTCAGTGTATGTATTTTCACCTCCGCAATATAAATCATTTACATTAATCTCTAATACCTTTGAGTACTGGCAATCGTATACATGCACTGGTCACATCCCGTATTGATTACTGTAATTCCATTTTGTCTGGGCTCTCTCTGAAGGCCGTCCTTACTGTAAGCTTCAGTTGGCTCAGAATCCTGCTGCTCGCATTGTCACTAGGCCTCCTTCTGAAGCTCCTCCATAAGCTTCAGTTGGTTCAGAATGGTGCTGCTTGCATTGCCACTAAGACTCCCTCTGAAGCTCCTCCATAAGCTTCAGTTGCTTCAGAATGTTGCTGCTCACATTGCCACTAAGACACCCTCTGAAGCTCCTCCATAAGCTTCAGTTGCTTCAGAATGCTGCTACTGGCATTGTCACTAGGCCTTCCTCTGAAGCTCCTCCATAAGCTTCAGTTGGTTCAGAATGGTGCTGCTCGCATTGCCACTAAGACTCCCTCTGAAGCTCCTCTATAAGCTTCAGTTGCTTCAGAATGTTGCTGCTCACATTGCCACTAAGACTCCCTCTGAAGCTCCTCCATAAGCTTCAGTTGCTTCAGAATGCTGCTACTCGCATTGTCACTAGGAATCCCTCTACTGTACACATAACTCCTGTTCTTCAGCAACTCCATTGACTTCCTGTCGCATATCGTATTAATTTCAAGATATCGCTGTTAACCTTTAAAGTCCTTCATAATATGCTTCCTTCTTACCTCTCCGATCTTTTGCATATTTACACTCCCTCTTGTACTCTTAGACAGGGTTGAAACTAAAATTGCGCCCTTCTGTGTATATGTGTGGCTTTCACAAATGTCTGTGTGAATATTTTTTTCTGTATTGTGCATCAGTGACGCAGTATGTGCTTCAGGGGTGGGTGTTTCCATCCGAGGTCCACAGGACATGTGGATTTTCATTTACTCTAAGGACACAAAGGTCTAAAGCAGAGGTGGAATCGTATCCTCAAAGGACCAGTGTGTATGCATGTTTTTCGAATTGCTTTTTACCAAACCCAGGTACGAGAACTCTTTAGCCAATCACTCCTCCCCGCACACATGACAGCCCTTTCTGGATAAGATTGCCTACCCCTTGTCCAACGTAATTATTTCAAGTCATTTCACCTGATATTTCAATTGTCAGACCATTAATTAACTGTAAAACTTGCATGACTATAAAGTGAAAGACCTGTGACTTTTTGAAACCAAAATGAATGAACTGTAATTACCCACAATGCTTAGTGAAATACTGTGAACAATTCATGAATACATTTTCAGTTCTTGACGGGAAAAGAGGCAAAATATAACACTTTATACTGGAATCTGGTTTCAGCTTCCTGATAATGAATTTGTGATCAGTTAATTACTGAATTATAGGATCGTATTATAACTCCACAATAAACAGAAAACAATTCTTTCGCTTGGCACAGTGTTAGCATTCAACAGCTCTTGTAGTGTGTTTGACCTATGCTCCTCTGTTATAATAATATAATAATATAATAATCACTGGTAAGGCATAAGTCTAGCCTTGTCGTGCCCCTTACATTCAGAATGGACAATGAACAAATTCAAAACAATCAGCTAGTGTGATTTGTACGATGTTACATGTGACGTTAAAAGTGGTCACGGATCTTTCTGCTGACACACCCCCTGATCTTGGTTGCAAGATGGTCATTTTCTCAGTTTTTCTCTCTTTCTTATTTTAACTTTCCTTTGTCCATCATTGGCCCATTCAGACTCTCCACCTCACTAAACATTGGCCAGAATCACCCAAAACTCACACCATGTTATATCCATCTGTCTTTTCTTATCATATTCATTCATCCCTTCATTCATCCATCTGTTTATTCTCATCACCTTCTATTCGAGCCAATCTCCTCTCTTTCTCTTTTGCCTTGTTTTCCCCATCCAGACATGAGTTGTAGTTGCTCAGTGGAGACTCTGATTAAGGTTTTCCTGACGGATTCTGTCAACATTCTGAACATCACTGTCTGCCTGGGTTTCCCATGCTGCACAGCCTGGGTAGTAATCCCAAGGGGAGGAACCTTTGGCCAGATTGTAACCTGAAGATGATGATAAAACAGTAACTGGAATGTGTCAAATATTTATTCATCCACAGTATAATACATTTGTGGGTCCCATATGCCTTGAAAGTAATTGAATATCAAGGCCCTCTAGACCATCACTTGTCCACATGGAAGCAATGAAAATGCTTTATAGACCTGGGGTGCACTTCCCAAAAGCTTCGTAACTCTAAGTAGTTTATTATCTAGCGCTTAAGATTAATCGTTGATTAGTGAGCGTTTTTCAAATTCAACTAAATAAGTCCATAGTCTTCCTCGTAAATTTACGAGTGCTCCGACCCACACGTTATTCTCTACGTGCTTCTTCATTTGAACTTTTGTCTGCCGTCTTGTCAGAGAGACACAGAGACCCCCAAAATAGATCACAACATCACATCGGTGCTTTCTTTTGGATGGAGATATAATAATAATAAAATCAATGTTGCAATATGAAAACTATAACGTAGGCTATGAATTAGCACAAGAAGTGCTCATTGTTTTAAAACCGGTATGCAATTTGAGTACATAACAGGGTTGTGCACCATTCAAATTGAGAATGACCTTGAAATTCAAATTCAATAAATAAAATTGCTTGAAATTGCAATTCAAATTTGAATATAAGGAAACTCAATTCAAATGTAATTAACTGAAATTCATATACCTAGTTTAGGTGCACAATACAGCTTAATATTTCAATATGAATTGCAGAACATGTTGGCATGAAAAGCATACGGTGAGTCCCACCTCCCAGCCCCATAATCACGAAAATTTATGGCGGCATAAGGAATAGGTCAACCATGTCCCCCTGTTCAATCACCTGCCTGAATTGTCTGTGCATATCATTTTTATTCAGAATGAAAGAAAGTCACATTTAAAATGTCACCAATAAATTAAATAATTTAACTGTCATTTTTTTGTACCATGGTAGAAGAGCACTTCACACAATCTTACAAGTAATCCTGTCACAACCCTATCCATACAACAATCCAGTGAAACTCTCAGCTACTGTAGACTTCTCACAAATGCTAACACACATGAACAGTTAAATATACGATACAATAAATAATATTTGCACATGGAAAAAGACTTAGTGGGCTGACATAATTTAAATTCATATTGTTAGAGTTGGGTAAGACATCTTACAATCATGCAAATATAAAGTACACTTCACTCAAGAAGTGACAACTGTACGACTCAATGGTCTTTCTGACAGAGCTGTCCAAGAAGCCACATTTCTAGCTTAAATGTTGTTTTGCAGGTGGACATTAATCCCTAGGACCCATCCATCCATCCATTTTCCAAACCGCTTATCCTTACTGGGTCGTGGGGGGTCTGGAGCCTATCCTGGAAGCAATGGGCACGAGGCAGGGAACAACCCTG
>JAODJX010000109.1:27900314-27929099 GCA_026776945.1 Isichthys henryi
CCCCCCCCCACAATAATCCATAGAACCATAATCATCAATCGCTGTGTGTTGACTCCAGTTAGTCATCCTACATATTGACTACATCCCCCCCTTTCCACCCCAGCAGCTCTGATATATTTCTGTATTTCCTGGAAGGGGCAGAGGGTTCATCCACCTCTGAGTGTTCCTGGATAATGAGAACGCTTGAGAATCATTGAGACTGCGACCGGATGTGACTGGTTTATGTGTGCCTGTGTGTGTCTGTGTGTATGTGTGTGTATGTTTGTGCCTGTGTCTGTCTGTGTGTGTATGTGTGTGCCTGTGTGTGCTTGTGTGCCTGTGTGTGTTTGTGTCTGTGTGTCTTTGTGTGTGCGTGTGCCTTTGTGTGTGTGTGTGTGTGTGTGTGTGTGTGGGAACATGTGCTGGAAACCACGTGGTTTCTTTGAATTTTTGTGGTCATCTGCATAGTAAATAAATTACATCTATTAATTAATTTTAGTGATATTATTAATAAAAAAAGCTTTTAGCTGGTTCTGTACCAGTGAATGGTGAATCCATCTGCTTTGGGGGTAGGGGTTTTGTGTGTGGCCAGGGTTCCTGTGCTGCGTGAGTGCGTTCTAGGCACTCCGTCTGCTGTCCGAGAATCTGGCTTTTCTGTGTCTGCAGTTTGTAAATTAAAAAGTGGGTTTGGGACAGAGGTGTGTTAAAGGATCATGAGCATGAGAAGGGAAGGTGGAAATGGGAATTGGCACCGCTTTCCCAGTTTACGACTGCAGTTTTCTCACTGTGCCGTTGGGATCCCATTCAGGAGCATCAGAATCTTGGTGTTATTGGAGTACGAAAGCAGGGGCCTGGTCCGCGTCGTTCGAGATTGCTGTTCACCAGCCTGAGATTGGAGCGTGAAATCCATGGCCTCAAGTACACCTCTCCTCATGTGATCGCCGCAGTTTGTGGGGTGGCCCTGGGTCTTGGTCCCGCCTACCGACGTTCTTTGACTGTGACTTGGATGTTCTGTGTTGCGCCTGGTTAAAAATCGCTGCCCCTAAACGGATTTGGGACAGTGCAGAAGGGTATCAACTCCTCCACTGTGAGCTCTTTGCACTTAGAGTCTTTGCCCCATTTTTTTTATAGTAAAAAGCACATTTTCATTTGTTTCGTTGTTTTGTTTTTACTCGCTTACTCTATTGAATTTTTTTATGTGTAGCCAGAGACAATTTTGAAACCTATTTAGAGGGCCTCAGTCTCAGCCCCCCCCCCCCCCCACCCCGAAAAATTGGTGTCCCGCATTTCTTCAGATTGAAAGCTCCCCTAGGGGTCAAATCCTATAATCGCTCCTGTCTGACCCCTATATTTCACTCTATAGGTATGTTGTCTTAGAGGAAAAAAACACACATGCAAATTTTTCCATCAATAAATCAGGACCCGGCCGAATGACCTTGAGGTGCGAGTTGAGCTGGATTAGTTTGCTTTTGAGTGTGTATGTATCCCCATGTCCGCGGCGTGAACGTGGGCGCGGGGGGGGAAGGTTGTTTCCTGATGAGTCAGAATGATGGCAATGTGGGGGGTGGGGGGGTTTGTGCAGGCCCTTGTTACAGGAACATCCGGTCTGGGGGCCTCTCGAGGGATGCTTCCTCTGATGTGGCTGGAGCTGAGAGACTCGTGGGTAGTTCCAGGTCAGTTTGGTCACCTCCCCCCCCCCCCAGTCCACCCCCGCCTTTACCACAAAGTGACGGGGCAGCGCTGTGTTCTCACAGCGGATGCCGGCCGCGATAAATCAGCTCTAGAAGCAGAACATCTTCTGTGGCTTGACACGGATTTCTGCGAGGTGGACTGGAGAGTCCACTGCAGGCATTTTTTAGGACGTTCCCTGAGTCCTGGAGTGAGCGGAGGGTGAGACGTGAAAGGGCCCGCCCACTCATGTTCAGCTCCCTCGTGGACGTGTTTGGGGGTGCCACCTGAAATGTTTCACCCCTAACTAGGATAGAGAGATGTTTACACTTACAAGACAGTTACAGTATGAGACTTGAGATGTTTAATTACACTGACCCATATCGAAACATTATTTTTTTTTCAGTTCCTGATGTCCTTTCTTAACACAGTCATTCATGTACTTACTGCCTACGCCTAATATTCCAGTCTACCTCATATAATATTGCATACTGTCACGTGAAGCCGTGAATGCTGGGGAGCGGGTGATCGCTCAGGCAAGCGAGCAGGCAAAGAGCAGGCAGGCAAGCAAAGTATGGGGTAAACGGGGATTTAATCAGGGACGAAGCACGAACACCGACTAACATCAGACTCGAGACTTCAATGACAGACAAGGGACTGACGCAAGACACGGACTGAAATACACAAGATCAATCACAAGAACAAGACACAGCTGGGTACAATCAGGGAATCACACGTGGGTAACCAGGGGGGTGTGGCACACACGAGGAGCGGACGAGCGGTCATGACAGTCACAGCATGAACATCATAAATTCAATTAATTTACATCAATTATCCATTGCGATAATTTTGCTGACAGTTTTAAGGAAGGTGTATGATTTACATAAATGACTTTTTTGTAGACTATAAATAAATATTCTTTTTTATTTATTCCATTTATTGAACTCATTAGGATGCATGCATTGATAGCAAAAAAAACTCCTGTTCAGCTTAATTAATATAAGGTTCTGTTTTTAAAATGTATGCTTTTTTCAGCCACATTTCACTAAAACTCTGCATGAAATGCATTTTTCATTACCTGTTATACAGTCTGTATCACTATTATATGTCGTTCGCTCTTTGAAACTGACAGTGAAAAAAGTAAGGTTGCATATTAACCAGATTAATGAGCCGTGTCCAAAAGTTCTCTGTTTGTATATATATATGAATAGAGAGAGAGAGAGACACACACACACACAATACTCTGCAAAAAGACATGTCCTTCTAGCCATTCAACAAGATATCGGTAATTTTTTATAGAATATTTTTATTGTGTGACTGTTCATTTGCATATATTTTAATGTTAAATTAGATTTTAATTCATTAATGTAGACAAGGGTGCAAGTTATGCCAAAAATCTTCTGTTTTGAGGCTCGATAGTCTGTTTTGCATAACAAGACACTTAGTGTAAAATCATTGCATTCTTGAATGCAGCAATACTGTGGTAAGATGAAATTCCAAACAAAATACTTGGACTGTTCCCCCTGAGGCAGGTGTTGCCAGTTATCTCATACTGAGAGCTCCCAGTCATAAACCACAGTCAGGTTCATCTGTGAACCTGTATATCATGCTGCGCATTAAACATTCTGTGAGCTTATGGGAGCTGCATATGGTCATATTTAGTTAGGTTACCATGAATTTGCAGTCACTAAATAGTATGAGGCAGTAAACTTGCTTCTGTAAAGCAAAGAGAAATAAGTTAATGAACTCACCAGCTGTGTCATTGTCTTGCCTCCTGTCCTTGGGTGTTTTGAAACATAATTTTTTTTGTGTTTGTGTCCCTGGGCTTGCAGAGCATTTTTTATATGCTACAGCACATGTTTTGCAAGTGAATTGTGACAAAGTACTGCACAGAAGTACTAGGGAACAAAACAGAAAAATTTAAATGTCTGAAAAGGTTGAAAAGAACCAGAAAACAATAGGTCAGGAATTCATCACCACTGAAGAACCCAGTAAGCTTCAGATTTATGCTGAGTTACCGTCTGGGCCAATTACTGGTCATTGCCATACTGTGCTAGTCTAGAGGGACACCTTCCTGTTCACTGGATTTCTAGGGTTGGGTTGTGATTCAGCAGCAGGTAATTTGCAGGGGTACCACAAAGAAAATAAAATTTAATGTTTAAATTTTTGTTGTTTTCTGATCTCTCAATAATTGCACTAGATTTTTAAAGAGAGTGGGAAGATTAACAGTTAGCAAGAAAAAAGAGATATTCTGTAGCACATAAAACTATTTTCAAAAACTATTTTAAAAAACTGGTTAGATGTTTTTTGCAATCAGAAAATGTGGTAGTTTACAAATTTGAGCCATTAGCACTGTGACAAACTCATTTGTCTTAGTCTTGTGTAATGATGTGTAACAGAGCTCTTTGTCTGTTGCTCTGGTTTTATCTCTATCCTTACCCTGCTCCTATCCCAATGAAACCAAAACCTCCTCACAGGCTTTAGCAGGACACGGCGGGCGGGAGGAACCCAGAGACGATTCCAGCCTGGAGGGCTCAGCACAGAAGAATCTGATGGAATCACCTCAGGTTCCTTTATTTCTTTTTACTCACTCCATGTTTTGTTTAGTGGAAATGTGCTAAATCTTCAGGCTAATTATCACAGTAAACCTGACAGTGGAGAATCTGTTGCAATCTTTATCACTAGAATCAGTCTCCCACTGCAGTTTTTTATAAGAAAATATTTGACTGTTGAAATATTATTGTTTTTGTATAACTCTGTTATCTTGAGTTTGACCAGTATTATTTATTAAGCGCATTATGGCAATTTTGTTTTCCAAAATCAAATAAAATCACATACTTGGTTGCTTGAGAAATTCCAGCTTAATGGCTGGTGAGACTGGTAAGAAAAATACAGTAAATTAGTCAACATGCTGTTTCATATCCTGTTACATATTTATGAACAAAGAAAACAGGTGACACTAAACGATTTGTGTAGCTAGACTGACCTGTAAAAATCAGGATCTTAACAGTGTCCAATGTATATCAACCTGTAGGCCTCTGAGGAGTGGGTCTGGGTTGAAAAACACAACCTTGGTCAACAGGATCTGCCTGTTGATTCCCGAGAGGAAAAAAAGTCTTTCAGCTCGCCGACTTCCGCATATGCCGATGTCCAAGTACAAAAACGAAAACTGAAGGAGGATGGAAAAGTGGTGACCAAACCAATACGTACTGCAGTGTTTGGGAATGAAGATCACGAGGAAATAATCTCACCAGCAGGGAGTTCTGTGGGAGCCACTGCCAGCGATCTTGAGGGTAGTTTCTGTAATGTTGACCTGAAAGGCATGAAAGAGCTTTTGTCCCCAACTGTAGGTGCAAAAAGCAGCAGAAGACAAGAAAGCAAACTTCTGGCTGTGGACCAAAAGGCCAATAATGACAATAAAATGCCACAGGCAGGAATAAAGTCTGGCCAGCAGGAACACTTCTTTTTCAGTAAGAATAGATTACAGGAATTCAATATGGGTGAGGGAACAGTGTTTTCCTACAACCAAACCATGGAGTGTACTGGTGGTGAAGAAGTGTTAGATGGATTGGACCCACAAACTGTATCCTACAAAGTCACACAAAGTGGGGCAGAAAAAAACCCATTTGGGCCTGGAAATGAAATATCAAGTATTCCAGATAAAAATATTGTGTGTGGGGAGAGTCTGTTGCAAAAGAAGAATACAGCGATCTCTGTGATGAGGCCCACTGAGCAAAGAACTGATAGCAGAGCTTTTTCTGAAGGTTTGATGGACAGGGATACTGACAATCAACAAGTTACATACAAAGTAGAAAAGGCTCAAGTCTCAGAAACAATGAGAGAGATTCCATCTTTAGAAAAGATGCGACACTCTTGCATGGTGCAGGAATCTGGAATTCACCAGAGGAAGAGCAATACTGTGGGAAAGGAAGCGTTCTCTGGCATAAGCACTGACACTGGTGCTGGAGAAGTATTAGGGAAGGTGCAAAAAGGTGACATCTTAGGCATGGCAACAAGACATTCCGCCAAAAAGGAAGTGCCAGAGAACTCAGAGATCCAGTCGAACTTTCCTAGTGTACAGCAGTTAACGGTCAACCAAATAGCAGATGAGCATAAAGACTCAAAGTCAGGCAAAAAAGAGAAAGAATTTGCTGAGGAACTGACAAGGAGATTGGGAGTAGTTAAATTAGATACAATGGAAAGATGGTCCGATGACGGAGTAAAAGGAAATACCCACATGCCAAAAATTGCTCCCCGCAAGCCGGAGAGATCAAAATATTCTTTGGGCAGAGAAGTTGGCAAAGACGTGGTAAAGCTACAAGTACATTCCACAGCTCCTGCTGGGATCGGTATCGATTTTACTGCAGCCTTGAATGAACAGTGGATCAGACACCCCGCTCACACATCCCCGGCTCCCTCAGAAACCCAATACTTTGATTCAGTGAATTCAGCTGCACAAAAATGCCCTCACTCATCCCTCCCCACCAATCACCAGGAGACCAGGGACTCTGGCCTGATGCTTGGAACCAGCAAGGATCCCAACCAGGAGGTAGCTAAGAAGAAATCTGTGGTAACTCTTGTCTGGCATCTACCTCTCAATCACTGGAGTCAAAGCATCGCATGATCTTCCTGTGCCTGTGTTTAAGGCAGGGTAGAGGTTATGCTTCACTATCTGTCTCATTACCTGAAGCTACAGTGTCACTGTCAGCTGGTTCCTCATCTATGCATTATGGAACCTCAGTTCCTGACCCATTCTTCCCTTGCCTCTTGTCTTTCCTCGCTTGCCTTGGTGCCCATCTCTGCATTCTCCTGGTGGGAAGCAGTGGCTGTTCGTGCACCAGCAACGTCCTTCCCATGCTTTGTCTGGCATCAATACCCCTCCCAGCCCTGAACTCAGTATTTCCTTCCAACACCTTAACACCTTCTTCTGGAGGACTTTCTCTCGTCGGTTTGAGGGTTGTTGTAAGGAACAAAGGCTTTTGCTTCTTGCCATTATTATTGGTTGATGGGGATTTCTCTGGAATGATGTGTATTGTAATACAATAATGTCCAAAACATAATAGATATAGATATTTGGTTGGTTGCTGTCAACTTTTTTCCACATTCTTTAAGGCGGTATGTAATGAACCCATTAAAATTAATATTTAAAAATCCATTAGCAGAGATACTTTCTCAAGATCTAGAGCTGGTAAGTATGAATCTGTGGTACTTTAGACCTTGGGTTGCTCAGGAAATGTCTGTGCTTATTCACTTTTCAGGGATTTACTATTTTTGTAGCCCCGTGTAAGTAGATATGACTCATAATGTTATTAATTCTCATTATAATGTGATTTGCATTTTTATGAGGAACAATGTGTCTAAATAGATGTACAGTATATTTGTTTACAAGAGCTATAGCTTCTGTTAGCGAGTGATATACATGCAGACAGAAATGCTTGTAATTCAGCTGTAAGGAGAAAGCCAACATTATCTTATTGAACATTTTGTATGATACTGTACACTCAGCAGCAACTTTTGGACCAAGAATTCAGATTGCATTATTCTTTGATTGACATTTTTGATTAATATTTTCCTGATAATAGGTGCCTGCATGTGTCGCCATGGATTGGTATCCATGAGCTTGTAATTGGAGGGAAGTCTTCAGAGAGTGAATAAATCTAAATATATACACAATTTTTATTCTCAAAGAATCACGAATAGCACCTGTATTAAGAATGACTGGGTATGACATCCAAAGACAGCCATAAGATGCCTAAATCTGTTACCTTCAAGGGACACATATGGTTGTTAAAGTATAATTAATTGAGCCTATTAAATTTCTGGTGCTCTATTTCGGTTTCATCTGAGTGTTTCAAAAGTTAATGCTTTCACTTCCTGATGGGTCTTTGTGTATGTTACCACAGGGAACGATGCAGTCTTGTCTGATGTGTTTATGGAGCTTGACCAGGAATATGTTTTTCTGGGCCAGGAAACAAAGCCCCCCAGTATAATTTTCTAGGTTGCTTTGAATTATTAATTGATTGATGTTTTTCACAGAGAGCATTTAGCGTTTCCCATGGCTAGTTTCTTCCACTTGGTTCTTTTATCCTGGACAGCAGGTCATTGGTTTTGCTCTGTGCCCCAAAATTGCTTGCTTGCCGTCCTGCCATAGTAGCTTTGGTGACCAGCCCTGGCTTTTCACTCCCTGCTTCAATACCTCATGTTACCTGAATGTATACCCTCTCCTAGCATGTTCTGTGATGCTCCTCAGAAGATGGCATATATGTTTGCTGCCTGTTCCTTCCTGCCTATATGCCAAACTTTCACAAATGATCAGGATACACTGCTTTTGAAATCTAAGTCAGGTCTGATTTTTTTTAGCAAAGAGTACAAAAGGTGAAGTGATTAGTCATTGTTGACACACCACAGCACACAACAACAAAATGTGTCCTCTGGATGTAACCCATATGTGACATAGCAGTGGGTAGCTAATTCAGCACCCAAGGAGCAGTGCTTGGGAGCGTTACCTTGCTCAGGGTATCTCAGCAGTACCTTGCTGGTCAGGGATGCAAACCAGCAATCTTTCAAGTACACGTGCACTTCCCTAACCATTAGGTCACCATTGCCCAGTGTATGTGCTTGTATAAATAGGTCAGGGCTGGTCCTTTAGCCATGTGGTGCCCTCTCTTCTTCTTGTAGCCACTCCATTTAAAATGTTTTTTTAAATTAAATTTCAGTCACACCGTGCTAACATCACAGCACCCTTGATGCCCTTCCCCTGCCCTCATATCGTGACAGTGTAGTGCCCACCATTCGAGTTGGCACCCCCTCATAAACTGCTGCCCCACATCAACTGTTCTGTGCTGGTGCTACAGAGGGTGTGTGTACTACTAGGGGTGCAATCAAACTCATTTCTCTTTGTCTTGCACGGGGTGCTCCATGGGGGTGGGATATGGCTTAGTAGCTTAGGAGGCTGTGCCGGTGATCAACTGGGTCAGATCCTGGGTTTGGCAGAGTGATTTCACTGCTTGGCTCATTAGCGAGGCCTGTAACCCCCAGCTGTCCCAGGGACTGTCTTTACGTCGCTTTGGATAAATACACCTGCTAAAATAAAATGTTAAATAAATGACATCCATTGGCAACGTTAGTGCCCTAAGGTACCTATGTAATCGACTGGCCCAGAAATAGGTGAAAGTACAGAATACAAAAATACCATATTTTAGTATTCTGTTACTTTAGATAATGCTAGAGTATTATTACAGGTCTTAGCTATACAATGCCTACTTTTATCAGACAATAATAATGATGAAGAAGCTACAGTAGGTATATCATTAGGATATAATTAGTACTGAAACCAAAGTAGGTCAAAGTCATTTCCAGTATTTGTTCAGTAATTTTGACAGAGGGGGAAATGTTTCTTTCGCTGTTGACATTTCACTCCAAGTAACTGGTGTGCCCTACATGTATTTTCAGAATTCCCCAAATTATGTCTGTACACTGCTGGCCAAACTTGTAGAAAAACTTCCAAGTTGCAGAACTTTGTTCCAGTTACTCCAGTTAGTTATTTAATTGTCCAGTGTATAATATTTGTTCACATTCTTTGGTTGTTTATAAACATTACTGCCAATATTTTTGTCGTAATTTTTAAAGTGTAATGCGAAATCAGCCAAGTTTTCTCTAAAAGAATAGTTATCATCCATCCATCCATCCATCCATCCATCCATCCATCCATCCATCCATCCATCCATCCATCCACGTGTCCAACCACGTGTCCAACCACCCATCCATCTTCTATATGCTACAGGGTTGCTGTCAGGCAGCATAGGGCATAAGAGAGGGGAGCACCCCGTATGGGATTCCAGTCTATCGCAAGACACACAAAACCATACAATGGCTCATTTGGAGTTGCCAGTGTAGGCCAGTGATTTGTTCTCCACTATAATGATGATATGAACTATTACTCCATTTAAAAAATACATTGACAGCTGGCTGCATAGCTGCCCAACAGTAACCTTCATTCATTTAATTGTTTGTGTCAAGAGCACTCATTAAGAGCCTTTTAAATGCCCTGAAAGGGGTAAATGAATGTAGCTATAGTTTTTGTTTGGTAACAGTATAATATCTTAAGACTACTGATAGAAGATGCTATTTTGTTTTATTAATTCTTAGATTATAATAATGCATTATAGATGCATTGTAATGCATTATGAAGGTATCAATAATGCATTAGAAATGACAGCCTCATAGTAAAGCAACCTCTCAGACTCCATCTTAAGCATTGTTTGTACAGATCAGTGTATATAACTGAATTAACAAATGCATCATAAATAGATAGAGAGTGACACTGGATACATGTACTCCAGTAAAAAAAACCAAAACAAAACACTGCTTATTTGTCTTTATATCCAATTTGGGAGAATTTAATTATACCCTGTTAGTTGTATTTCTGCTGCTACGTACACAAGTCATACATTCTGTTTCTACACTGTTTATTATTTTGAGAGTTTATTTCTTAATGTTGCCTCCTTCTGTTAGCCGAGTCTGTGAGTGGCCAGTTTGATGTCATTTCCGTTCAGACCTTTCTGCAGTGCGAAAGGCCTGCACTCTTACTTGCGGTTTACTCTGTTTATCTCTCCTGACAGAGGGATGTATGGGAAAGGGAGCTTGATCCCATGCTGGAGGATGATCAGGAGCCTGAAGCCTCCTACCTGAGGGAGAGCCACCTGGGCATCGAGCGCAAGTGCTCCAGCATCACTGTCAGCTCTACGTCCAGCCTAGAGGCTGAGGTGGACTTCACCGTGCTCACGGACTTCCAGACAGGCGTGGAGGAGTTCTCCCGGGGGATGTCCGAACTCGGGGAGCAGGATTACTTCCTTGAGGCATGCCGTGACGCACGTGACCATGCCCCCATCGAGGACATTGTACCCGAAGACTGGCTGTTACATGAGGTAGATGGCATTATGTGTAATCCTTCATGCACGCCATGCACATTTGGTCTTGATAGGGGTTTGCATCAGTGAATGGTGCAGCAAGTTACTAAAGATGGTATTTTGTGGTACTACAGGGAATTCTAGGTAAATAAGTGCTGTACCCACCAAGTGTTACATTTAGAGGGTATCTTCATGAAGTTTGCATGTTTAGCCAAATAGACATTGACAGGCAATGAAAAAGCCAATGACTGTGAGGTAAAATCATCCACATAAGGGGTCTTAGCATGTCTGTTTCCAGTCTCTTACCTGGAGTTTTTTTTCCCCCCGCAGCCATCAATGGCCTGTAAAGAGCCTAGTAGGATAAGTCCAGCCCCATCGACGAGGACAGAGTCCAGCGATGTGATCACTGTCCATTTACAAAGGAAAGATCCAGGTCAAGCAGCCAGTAGCAGAGTGCTGAAAAGAGAGCCCAGCGACGTAGTGCCCACCCAGGCCTTGAAAAAGACAGGATTCAAGATGGAGACGCAACCCAATGGGACAGAGGTCACCACCACCATCTTGGAAATGTCAGATCAGGTACAGGGTCTAATTACCTCTGTTAACATTCCTTCTCTTACAGGGGTGATTTACATTTATGATGAAGTAGCTTTTGGACACTTTGAGCGACATTTGAGCAGGGCGACCTTCCTTTTATACTGTAGCTAGCTTTTCACAAAACCTGTACATTGGAACATGATTCATGACTTTTTGCATAGTTTTTGAACGAAAACTGATGTATAGAGTAACTTGGAGAATATTTTGTTACATCTTATGACTTTGCAGCATATTGTAGAGTTTAAGAAACTGGAATTAGCATGAGAATGGTACGTTAGTTTGAATTTAGGCAGGGAGTTTCAAAATAGAGCATATCATTGTTTCTTTGTCAACTGCAGAGTTACAGTGTGAGCTGTCTAGAGGACGCTCTACCTTCTATGGCTGAAAGCTTCTTGCCTGTAAGCATACCCTTGCTGGAAAATGCCTGGATACAGTTCTGTGCAGCACCTTTTTGCATTTCATGATTTCTTATTTATTTATTTTTCTACACCTATCCTTACCACAGGTAAAGACCGTCACCCTAGGGAGAGAAGCTTTTGGGTCTCCAATGATCGTCACCTCAGAAAATGTTGCCTCGGCAACTACAACTCAAGTTACCAAGGTAACCAGACTTATCTTTCCACCAGACTTCGGCATTGGGATTTATGAAGCTTATTTATGACCATTTTATGTGTTTCAGAATTGCTGACCCTGGGAAAAAATAGCCTTTTTAGAGAGTTGACTCTTCTTTAAAGTCTCAGAGGAAACATTTAACATTTATGTACAATTAAAGACCAAACAACACGAATTACAGCAATTATTTCATAATGTATTAATGACCTAGCTGCACAGATATATTTAGGTAAAGTCAAGGATTATTATAATAAATAGACAATGATATTTAGAATAATTAAATAAAGAATTAAAATACTTTTTTTAAATGTATTAATCTCTTATAATGTGTAGTCCCATATTATTTGGTTAATTTGAATTACTTTCTTGTACAGTATGTATGTTTTTATATTGACTGTTACTATAAGACAAAATGCATTTCTAATGGAATCAAATGAAATAGTTTTAAATGGTGATGTTCTACATTTGTGCATAAATGTCTGTGGCTGCCTAAATTACCTTTATGGCTAAACAGCAGCTGCTGTTGTATCTACATTGTGTGTCACCTTTTAGAATAAAATAGCAATAATTTTTTCAGTCCACTGAGGAAGTAAACTGGCTGGTTTAGCCCATATCCCGGCGTGGGCTCCACGGACAGTCTAGGGTCTGCCAGTGTCCACTGCCACTGGAGCAACTGGGATCTGAAGGGACCAACATTCACATCACTTTGAGGGCTTTGGGATTTGAACTAATAACCTTTCAATCCGCCCACACTCCCATTGTCTGCTTGTACTCACGGATTCAGTTCTCACCAGATTTCTGTGTGTCCTAGACTGTGAAAGGCGGTTATTCCGAGACAAGAATCGAGAAGAGGATAATCATCACTGGAGACGAAGATGTGGACCAGGATCAGGTGGGCCAGCATAAATCTTTAACTGGTAGTACATTACCGTTGACCATCCTGAGTAGTGGTTCATGGCATGCCTTGACATTCTCCTTAGGCTTTAGCCATGGCGATACAGGAGGCCAGACAGCAGCATCCTGATATGCTGGTAACCAAGGCAGTAGTTGTCAGGGAAACTGAAACTTCCTCTCAGGAGAAACACAGAAGAACTGAGGTAGTGTGTGCTTCCTACTCTTCCCAGTAGATGGCAGTAGATGACCTGTGAAAAGCACTGTATTGAGTTTAACATGAAGTTTGAATCTGTGTGAATAATACCTAAAGTCTGCTCTAGATATTTGTGAGTGGGACAGAAATGGCATGCATAATCAGAGGGTCATGGGGTGTTAAAAATGTATCATAAAAACAAGAATAAAAATAATTCATAGTAAATGTGTACTTCATTCAAACTCTCAAGTAGGCATGAATGCGGAATGCAAAAGTATGGGATGTATAAAAAAAAGTATAAAATCCAATGAGAAAAGGGTATGGAAGTGTGAACCTCTGTGCGTGAGCTCTGAAACTGTGTGTGTTCTTCTCTTATAGTCATGAAGACTGATAGATGGCGGCAGTGAGCACCTTCAACGGGGACAGGATGCGAGTCAAGCCTTTGGACCTAGCATGCCCAAAACATCTGGCAACCATTCTCTTAGTCATCCCCTCAGTCCTGTTAGATATCTGCTCACTCTTCAAACGACCTTGTCTTACATAACCTCATCATGATTTCCATCATTAGTACGTCTGCCCTCTACAGCTAAACCCCCAAAGCGGTCTTATACCTAAACCGTACCTAAAACATGGTTGCTCTACAGTTTTAACCCATTCTTATCCCATTGCCTGCCCACGCACGAAATATGGCTCCATGTTTCCTCATTTTGATACTCTTGTGTCTGTCTGAAACCTGCCTGCTTCCTGACCCTTTTAAAGCAGACAGTCACTACTGCATCCCCTGTTTCATCCAGATTACCACAGCACAGTGACCCTGCTTAGTAAAAAAAAAATCCAGTAAAGTAATTAACGAGAACAATTCCTAAGGAGTATTCCTGTTCTAGATGACATCTAGCCAGTAGTTAGAAAAAAATCATAGTCACTGAGTGATAGGCCAAACTGCTTTTAAACTGCATCCATAGATCCTTCCATATCTTCCGTCTATAATGATGTCATTCTCCACAATCAGGAAGCAGAAATGGCAAAACAATGGTAATACAAATCTGCCTGGTCATTTGTGCCAGAATATGAACTTCAAACAATATTTGACGGCAAATTTTTAGAAGTGTGCAAGATCAGAGGACTAAAGCAAAACTCTGAGTGTTGAACACTGATGCGTTTTAACAGGTCAAATACAGTCATTGTGCATGAAAGGCAGCCTTACTGTGCTGAGGAAGACCTCGGCTACCACCTCAGTTTTTGAGCTGTTTATGAAAAGCACCATCAGAGTCATAGCAAATAATCAAGCAATAACAGCACTGGTTTTTATTAATGAGGCTTTATACCAACATCATTGACCAAAAGCTTTGCTTCTAACACATTCACCCTGGCGCTTTGCTTTACTCCACCTGGGAGCCTTTCCAAACAATGTCACAGTTATAATTTTGGCAATCAGACCTGAAAACAAAACACTTTATGAATTACGTGTTCTTTGTATGTGACAATATTTGTAATTATATTTCAATCGAAATTTTGGATTTCCCAGTTGTATATACAGTATGAAGTTGGGTTTAGAGCAGGTCCTTTTCATAATTTAGGGAGAATTAGCTGTGTGAAACATTGTCTGCATGTTGTTCAGTGCATCTGAGGACCTTATACGTTCAGCTGTAGTGTGCCGTATAACATTGAGTCATTAGTATAGCATTGAATCAGTTCCTGTGGGAAAATGTGTCCTTAGGTCACTATTTCAGGGCACACTCTACACTGGTTGATCAGCCTAGAGACACCATTATAGTGTAATCTGTTGCCTGCAGCAATGGATGTCATACAGAACTGCAGGCCTCTGTGTCATAAACTGAGCCAGAAGACCTTAAACTGACTATTGGTGTCCATGTTTGAGAGCGCAGAGAAAGGCAAAGTGAGTTTCTGTAGCTTTGCACTCTTATAAAGACAGTACAGTGGTAAAGAAACATGTGAGAATTTAAACACACAGAAAAATGCGCTCCTCTCTTTGTGGCGTAGTACCTTTTTGAAACGGGAAACATCCCCTGTTTTTACTTCATTTTGTTCTTGTTACCGGAGACCACAATCTCTTCAAGAAGTGTGATATGTGGGTCCTTGTCATGAGTCTCTAGAAGATGTATGTGTGTGTGTGTGTGTGTGTGTGTGGATAGACCAAGAAAACTACTTTCATGAAGTGGAGTACTGAATCCGAACGTGATCGTTTCTTTACTATCCCAGTGACGACAGTAGTTGGTAAGTTGTGAACACACAATTTATGTTGCAGTAAGAGAGAACCTGTTTCTGTTCCAATTTACCTGCACTTTCGGTGCTCAGTGGTTTGTGTTTGGTTGGGTACAGGAAGGTTAGGTACTTACAGTTTTTTGCCAGCCTGGATTCTCAGTGATGGTGCATCCCGATTGACGTTGGCTGGGTATGTAGGGAGCCGCGTGGAGCCGTCGGCACCAGGCTGTGGAGATCCTTCCCCTGAGCATTCTAAACCCCGCCCTCCGCCTTTTCCATTAACGCTGCCTGCTGTTAGTTAGACCCCACCCTCCTGTATGCTCCGTGTCTAAGACAGACAATGAGTGCATGTGTGACTAGCCCACACCGTTACAAAGGGGTGAGGTTTTGTACAGTTGGACATCACTAGGATGCAGGTGTCTTTTAGAGAGGCCCCCTGTGTTCAGTATGAAATTCCACATAGGAATGAACAAACCTGGGGAGAGATTAGAGCAGCACCCGTCACCCTGAACCTGGTGAATCCGCACCACTGCCCAGAAACCCCCCTCCCCGTTCACCATCGGCTGCACTCTCCTTTCAGTTGATCCTTACTTTAGTGCATTCCCTCATCGCCTGATGCTGAGTGTTTGCTGTACACTGTATCCGCATTAAATAAAGACACTAATAAATGTCACATGTAGTAGAAAACTTTACAGTGTTTTTTTTTTCCCTACACGTTTGTGTAAAAACCCGGGGATGTGTGTGGGATTAAACGGTCAAGGCCATCTAAAATTTTCCGTTTTTTAATATCACAGAGTGTCATTGTATTCATAACGTCTTCTTGATTAAGATACACGTAATACATCTGTTGCTATCATAGAGAATGCTCACCGCTTTTGTCCATGCTTTTATGCAGAATGTGGGAATGTTAGCCATTATTGCACATTAATTTGCAGTATCATCACTGTGCTCCCGTTCTCTAACTATAATCACATACTGCACCTGTGCCATTGACTGTGATAACCGCCATGCACTGTGCACAGCCTGAACCACAACAAAATGTGACTGTTACCTTGAGTGCAGGCAATGATGAAGGGCACAGCAGTTGCAATTAAAATGAAAATACATATTTATCAAAAAATTTGTATTAGTGCACGAACATGTTTTTCCATTTTGTTTTATCACGTTCTTTACTGTTAACTTTATTTTAAATGTACACTACATACCTCTCAGAAATGCACAATCACAAATCATTGTGCTGCTGAAAATGATTGACAGGTCTAGGACCGGCTAGGATTGTGTAATGCAGGGGTGTCCAATCTTATCCAGAAAGAGCCGCTGTGTATGCGGGATTTTGCTGCAACTCCCTAATTATATTACTAATTAGAGGACTGATTGGCTGAAGAGTCCTCACACCTGCGTTTGAACAGCTGACCTAAAGGTTATCCAAAAAGCAGCATACACACAGGCCCTTTGTAGATAAGATTGGACACCCCTGGTGTAATAGGAAGCTTTTAATTCACATGTTGCTTTCTATCGCCATCTTGTGGTAATTCCAGGAATTTCAAAGAAATTGGTTCATCGGTCTCGTTGAAAAGTAAATTGAGTACAAGTACAAGAGTAAATGGAGAACAACTTTATCAGACCAGGATTCCGCCTTCTAAACTTCTTTGATTTTGATATGCAGGTTTGCAGCATGTACACTTTAGGTTGGGGCTGTCAAATCATTTATAAAGGAAATGACAATACTACACCCACAGAGGCGTAGCCATAAATTCTGCCCCCCTGGCAAAATGTCACCTTAGGCCCCCTTGGTAAATTGTTCTGAGCTGGTGGGGATCCCCCTCAATAGATTTTGGGGCCTGAAAATGCCCCTCCGTTGCGACTTGGTGTCAGTATTACAGGGCTTCTTTATTTGAAACCTTATATCCGCAGCATGGCAAAAGAAATTCAGATGTTCACAATTCACATCACGGATCCTGCAGAAATGTGATGTAGACAAGTTTAACAATATTCACATCTAAATGTTTAGTCACAAGATTGCAAGGATGATTCCCAGGTTGTCACAGCAGCTAACCTGGCAACTCGCTGCATTCTTTTTCAGATCCCAGTCCGGAATTCAGTGTCAAGCACTTTAGCTTCTGCGTGTATTTACTACAAGACAGATTTTAATTCTGCGTTTAGCTAACACTGTGATATACCCAAGCAAGTGGCTAATGCCACTGTGAGCATTTTTACTTGTGCTGGTGTGTCTGTCACTCAGCAATTACACCGCCAAAACAGTGTAGTATATTCAACTGTGGGATCGCAATTAAAAAACAAACAAACATTTAACAATGTATATCCATATATTGAATTATGGTTATGTTTGTGTTGCTCCAAACTTTCCCAAGACATGTTTGAAAAAATGTCAAGCCACTACAAAGTCACATTTTATGCATTTTCCCTTTTAAAGATAGCATCCATGCTACTTTTAACAATTTTTTTTATCAGTCTTGTAAAGTATGAATAAACTTACTGGAGGCATGTGAAACTGGCGCTGTCATCCTGAGTGTTTTGTAGACCTGTTGTTACGATGCCTAGGGTGGGTTATTTAATGCTAGATATAAATAGTTCTTCAGTTTCAAATAGCGATATAAGCCTGGGATGTACTGTATGTTTCTTCACTCCTATAAATAAAGAAAGATACCAAGCAGACCAATCACAGTCCTTGCGTTCTGCATCGCTGCGAGGTGCATGTCAGACCACAGCGTAGGATCCACGCCCATGCAGTACTTATACCGTCGATTCGATCAGCTTCTGCTACTGACAAACAGCTCAACCAGCCAATAGGAAAAAAGCCCAAGCAATAACATCCCAAGGAAACAGAAAACAGACATTAAAAAAGGTTTGGATTTTAATAGAAATATCTTTATATATCCAGAATCTGAGAAATACAAAAAGTGCATTTAACACATCCAAGACCCCGTGGGCTCTATGACCAGACGAAGTACCACATATCGCATTGTGCTGCACCTGCTCAACACGGGAAAAAGAAAGGGTAGGGGGCTCAGATTCTTTTTAGGTAAATGCAGTCAAGACCCAATCAAATGTTCCAAGCCTCACAGAATGCAATTTTCCATGCTATACAGTCACTGCTGTTAACTGACACCTCTGCAGATATGAGATGAGCTATATTTAATTACACGAACTGCAAGACCTGCCACATATCTTCAGATGCTAATTTAAAAAGTGGAAAAGAACAGCAAAATAAGTATGCACTTACGTATGTATTTGCAAATATACATACCTGCACACATACATACGCACACACACACTAACAAATTACTATTAGCAGTATAACTCTAAATATACTTAAGGCTCTTTGAAGCCCTGAGGATTTAAAACCTAGGAAATTTGGTGGCTTTTGCGCTAGCCCTCCACAGGACAGAAAAGAGGAAACAAAGGGTGGCAGCATGGCGTAGCGGGGGACCTCGACCAGCACAAATGGTTGGAAGCCAATGTGGTCCTATTCGCAAGAGGGCTGGGGGAACCTTCCCGAATCCAGGGTCCAATGAGGCTGTGGAACCCAGCAATAGGCATGAGTGGACAAAACAAAGTTACAACAGGACACATAGGACAGGAGGGAGTGGCTGAGGGTGAGCTGGGTCTCTGCAGGGCTGGTCCAGGATGCTGTTAGGGTGATGCAGCACTCCTGTAGGTGTGAGCCACAGAAATCAGGATTTGGACCTTCAGCTAAGATCTATGTGTGACCTCTTGTGAGAACAACAGGCAGGTGACTCATACAACCATAGCTGTTTTTTATTCTTGCAGCCCTAAAGCAATGTCAAAATCATGTTATTTTCAAAAAAAGATGTGAAAAAGGATATGAAGCGAGATGCAAAACAGGATTTTATATATATATATATATTATATATATATACATATATATAAATCATCGTCTTCCTTCCCAAAGAAAGAACTTCTTGGATTAGACATTTAATTCCAGTACCCTCATTTCCATACTGGAATGAAGCTGCCAGTTGCACCCACTGGCAAATACAAACATCTACAGGGGGGTCATTCAATGAGCGCATGTAAAGCCTCCTTCTTTTGTTTTTTTCTGTCTGGTGAAATCAACAGCAGGAACAACAGTCTCAAGCCTGCATTTTCCCTCTAATGATGGAAAAGGACTTGCAGATTTCCCCTTTGTTGGGGACCATCTTCAGTTCGTCTTGAAGCACTGGCCGGTAGTAAAGCCGTCTGTGACCCCTGGTACGTGCTGTCTAAGCCTCAGCCTCTGAAGCATTGCCTTCACTGAATGCAAAAACTTCACGGAGCTGTTTGTCATAAAGTCGTCCTGGCTGTAACGGACAGAGCTATTGTGCTGAGCGCTGACCATTTAGATATCTTGGATGTTGAGCTTATAGCATACGGACCTGCAATGCAAACATTTTTAAACCACTGTCAGTTAAACAGCACTGATATTAAAACTCTATATTAGATTACAGTAGATATGTACATCCTTAACACACAGTAATAAATGCAATCAATGTAAGAGTGTCAAGTTATTTTTTACAATTTGAAGAAGAAAACCATTCTGAGCACTAGAGCGTTACCTTTTCACCTAGACAGCACAAAATGCAAAGGCGTTAAGGCTTCTTGGCACCAGCAAATATTATTCCCCAGTTTAGTTTTGCAGCTGTGTGTTTTATTGTGCTTTATTTGTTCATCAAATATATTATGGCGCACCTGTCACTTGTCTACTTGTCTGTCATTTAACAATTTAATTGCTTTTAATGAGTTGATTACTTGTTTCTGCAAGGATTCTTATCCTGCTTCCTGCACTGCATTTTGTTTTGTTACCATAGAATCTGATTAAAATGTAATGACTTCAATAGATTTAGAAAACAAAATGCACCCTCGTGTATTTGTTTGTTTGTTTGTTCATTTTCCACGTGCCTGTGTCTAGAATAATGGATGAGTATTATGCTTGAATAACACTGAATAACAATGGGAGTCATCTATTACATAAATAAAGAATAGAATAGTATATAGTTTAATCCAGTTTACCATGTTTAATTATTGGGTCAACATTACTGACACAACCTTGATTGCAGTCTTTCTGCCATATTATTTGAACTTCAACATGTCATTAGAACTCCATGATGTTAAACCTGTTATGATTATATATAATCAAGCTAATTTTAGATTGACAAAACTTCAGAAACTTTATGATTACGTTTCATTATTTACAAAAAATTTAGCACATTGATTAAGATATTTGTTAAGAAAATTGCACCTGGCTGAAACCATTTGATTTCATTATGTCCCTTTTCTTGTGTTTTGAAGTAAACTTTGTGATTGTGGAAAAGGGGTCATGGTGGGGGATTATATAAAGTGTAGTATATATATATATATAAAAAATATGGTTTTGGAAAATGACTAGTTAGTAAAATTTTGTATATTATTGAATTACGTAATTAATTTCTAAATTAGGATGTTATGTAATGGGAGCCTACAAAAAAGGCAATTGTGTTAATATAAGAACCTAAGAACATATTTACAAACAAGAGGAGGTCATTCGGCCCATCAAACTCATTTGGGGAGAATAACTCAGGGTTTTAGCTTGCAAGTTAATTACTATATTATTATTATTATTCCTTGGTTCCAGTCTTTGACATTGGTTTAGCTGAGTCTACATTCCATTTCCTAGGGAAAATTCAATATTTTTAATAAAAACCACAATCACCCTACATGGAAAGACATTTGTGCACTCTCTAACCTGATATGCTTGGGACGGTGATCTCCTTGCTGCTGTTTCCCTCGCCCCCGTCGCTAACAGGCGTTATCTGAATGACACACTCTTCGTCAATGGGCAGCGCCAACTCAAGTGAGGTAGTGTTGGTCTCCACCATGCTGGTCCAGCTGTGTCTGCTCTGCTTGTACCTAACCTAGAAAGCATCGGACATTCCACCCTCACATCATTTACAGAGACAAGGGAATCTCACACAAGCAATCTCCACCAATATTCATAGACACCAAGGTATTTCAATATCCACAGAAACAAAGGAATTTTACACAAATGATGCTCCACCAACACAGTGCACAAACCAGAGATGACCCAATACTCTACGGGGGTCCAAACAAAATTTTATTAATTGAGTTGGCATTGACAGGCTGATCAGGTGGGGGCCCCCTGGTGGTCAGTGAGCCCTAAGCAGCCATTTAATTTTCTACCGCCTGCCTTGCACAGATTGCAGTGTTCCACGGGTTACTGTACAAGTGAAGCTTTGAACACACCATCTATCAAAGAAAAGGAGTATAAGCACAGGCGATCACACCAGTGAATCCAAACACGCACCATGGACAGGAAGCGGGGTGTTATACATCACTCAGACAAACAGAAACTCAAACCACCTCCATAGCACAAAACACAGAAAGACTTTCAACAGGTTCTAGCAAACAAATTGAACAGCGCTGTCACTGCAGAGGAAATTTGGCCTGAAAATGGGCATAAAACTTTGGCAATGCCGCTTGCAGGTCTTGCAGAGAGGAAAATCTGTTTAATAGAATACACATTGCAAGAAAGAGGCAGTTCTTTTAACCATCTTGCTATAACACTGTATGAAAGAGATGGAGAGAAACAGTCTTACTTTAAATAGACTTGGAGTTGCTGGAACTGTTCTGCTTCCAGTATGACCACTAAGGGCCGCTACAGTATGTACATTATGCATGACTCATTAGTGTCTGGAGATTCCGTGTGAGACGACGCTTCACAGGTGCTAATTACCGCCTGCCAGTGTAAGCACAGAGCTCACTGATCTCTAGACAAACGTTCCCTGATAAGCATGTAAGCCCTTGGTATGGGGGTAGGCAAGTGGTCTGTACACAGCATATGATAAAAGACCACCGTCAATTTTAATATAATTCCGTCAATGCCTCAATAAAAAGGTGCTTTATATTTTTTAGTTCTGATCTAGCATTTATGTATTATTTGTGTGTGTGTATAAAATATGTATATGGTGCATATATACACACACACAAGACAGACACACACAGACACACACACACACATATATATCACAAGCACCAATGCTAACCAGGAAAATTCAATCGATGACTCATATACTTTTTGTCTCATATCGCAGGTGTGTGTGTGTGTGTGTGTGTCTCTGTGTGTGTGTATCTAGACATGAATTAGAAGACTGCATCCTTATCAGGGTAATATTAGAATATTAGGGGCATTCCCACAAAACTTATGCAATGTCTTCACTGGGAACTTTCCCACTGAACAACAGAAACTGTGATCTTTATGCTAAATATGCATAGTAGACGATAAAAGCTTGCAGATTCAACTTTTCAACTTCACATGTCGTTACGTATGAAATTACACCACCACCTCAAATAATGGAAGATGAACAAGTTTTGGTTCAAAATGGGGCACAGAATTTTATTTACAGTATATTTTATTTTACAGTCTGTGATATGTTTATGATTCATTATCAAACCTGGACAGCATATCAATCTTTTGTTTTCTACAGAATAAAAATAATGTGACGTTATTCTGCTAATAAGCGCTGGCAAGTTTCACCACTGGCACCTGCGATATGAGATAAAAAATTTATCAGTCATTGATAAAATTTTCCAGGTTAGCATTGATGCTTGTGATCAACCAATCAGCAAAATTTATTGCTGTAAGACCCTCCCAGTAGTTCTTGCTCAAAGGTAAAGTACCTACTCTGGAGGAAAAAAGGTTCAGGAACTTCACAACTTCACATAACTGAAGTTCCTGGTACCAGACAAAGATTCTAGTTTATGAAAAAAGTTCTTGCGGTGGGAAACCCCCTACAAAAATTTGCTTTGCAAACATGACACTACATCATGGAAGTATGGATTACTGAGTATTAAACACAATGAGGTGGAGTGTCTCTTACTCTGTAACTAGTCACGTCTGATTCATTCTCCAGTGCTTTCACCTGGTCCCATTTCAGGATGATCTTTGAATTCGACATCCTCCACATGACTTTCATAGGGGGCTGACTTGGTGCTGAAACAGAGGTGAGGGAGATAGATTGATAGTGCCTTTTAAAATGGCATATCTCTTCATTTGTAAAATGTATTCCTTGGCATGACAGCATTAATAGACGGAGTCACTGGCTTCTCTTTAAGGGACAGTGAGGGAGTTGGGCAGTTTCTGGGTAATGCATGCCAGTTTCATGACACCTGGGGTGTCTGGGTAATAAGACCTAGGGTTTCTTGGCATTTCAGGGCAGTGATGTGACACTCTGGTATTTATTGGCATGCAGGCCAAAATGTATGAGACTCACGAGGTTTCTTGGTGGTAATATTGACCACTGGGCTACCAGGCCCAAGGCCTGCTGTGTTGTACGCTCTCACGGTGACGAAGTAGGTGCTGCTCGCCTGCAGCCCACTCAGCACTGCTGATGTTCTGTTTCCCATGATCCTCGTCACACTAGCCGTTTCCTCTCTCTCCGTCTTCCCCCAGTACCTCAACTGACACATAGAAACGGGCAGAGTTTCACTCACAGGGCAAGTGTGTCATTCACTCTCCATGATAAATTTGTCAATTTGTCATTTGATCAAATACACATAAGAGGGAATAAACGTATGAATGTTACCAGTACGATAAAATGCTTGGAGACTGGTAACAGATGTGAATCAAATAAATTGGTACTGTAAGTGAAACTGGGTTTACCACTTACCTCATATCCTAGGACTCTCCTTCTAGTCTGCCATGACAAGGGCTTCCACGTGACCTCGATCTCGGATGCAGAAAGGCTCCTGGCCCGAATCCTGGAGGGAGCTCGGTTAGGCTCTGCAAGATGATACCATTGATGAAAAGTCAGGCAACTGACTGTGATACTCGCTATACCGTTTCAGTCCATGGGCCTACAGTCCACCTTCATTATGGCAGACCTGACAGATATGTTGATCTTCTCCACCCAGCCTGTCTTCCTGGAACCTTATCTGGATCCACAGGCGCCTAGACCAGTGTGGCAAGCACAGCGAGGATCAACCCCGACAGCACAAATTTCTGCAAGGTGCTGGCATTTAACTCCTATTGTGCAGATTGCCATCTAACTCTGCTGACCAAAATAGCCCCAAATGATGCCTTGTTTATCTGCAAAGCTTCATCTGAAATCTTCAAGAGCCCCCAGCCTAAAGCAGAACCACAGAGGACAGCATGCTGTGCAATGTACTAAATTCCAGTTGGGATGACCCAAACCCAGAAGGCTAGAGACACATTTCGTAATGCTTCAAATACCCCCCCCCCCTACACACACACACACATACTCTGCCGAATGCCTTTGCATCATAAATTTTGCTGGACTTTCACCATAAAACATATTTCATTTAATTTAAAGTGATGCTTTTTCAGATCTATACAGGCAGGCATATTCTGAAGCATGTCAAGTCCAGCGCCTCGCTCAATTAATCAAAATAAGCTCATCTTCAGTAACTGAAGCTGCCAAATGATTTATTTTTACTGCTTTCACTGTCCTACCTTCTTCTGCAGAGTAGATGGTGGTGACAGGCCCAAAAGGCCCCTCTCCCTTGTTGTTGTAAACACCCACTTTCACTTGGTATGGCGAGAATGGTAAGACGCTCTCATTCTTGAAGGTGTAACGGGAGGTATCTGCTGAGGGGACGGCTGCCTGCATCCATCCGGTGGCACCATTTGGCCGGAACGCCACAACATAGCCGAATCCAGGCCCTGCCTGCAGCTCCTCTGGGACAGGCTGAAGGCACCAGGAGACATTTGCACACAGAAAACTTACATTAGCATGTAACGGTAACAATATGTCACCACACAACAACTGGCTGTCTAGTATTGCTTTGTCCTAAACATAATGTACTGTGCAAAGTCTTAGGTAGTCAATTGAAATGATGTTTCTTATATTCCATAAACCTATGATGAGAAGTTAGCCATTTCCAAACCTCAAAAGTTCAAACTCCAAGTATTTTCAGTTCCAATATATGCATGTATTTGTGCAACTTATCCACTAGTACACCTTGTTTGAGTTAATGAAAACCTCATGATAGCTGTTTCACTAAGTTAATTAAATGTGCTGTTGGTGAAATTAAACAAATAATTGGAATTGCTGGGTTTCCCCAGAGGAGAGGATAGGGAACCAAAGCTGTAGTCTTCACCCCATCCAACAAGATAACCGTAATTGTGAATGGCAATCACAATCGCGAGTGTTATTCCAAAGAAAATTCAGGAATAATACTTGGGCAACCCTAACCTCAACCCATATCAGTCTGCTAGCCTGAACGAGCGTAAAAAGTCATATTACCAATTTCCAAACAAACAATACTCTACGGTACACTTTGCATGTGAAATTGCCTTGTCATTTCTTATCTAGAAATTTTTATAATACGTAGAAAAAATCTGTTATGCCCCTGAATGTACAAAGTGACTTTTTTATGAGAAAATATACATTTATTATGCAGACAAATATTAAACATAATAAGACTTATGTCCAGTACTCTATATTTGTAGTTTTTTACTTCTCTTTTTTAGTTAACATTCTCCCTGGACCAGCTTTTAAGAGAAATCAGGGAATCATTTTCAGCTTTTTTAACAATTGGATATTTCCAATTCCACTGGAATAATCACCAGCACAGCATGTGTTTATGGAAAATTCTTTTAATTAACATGATAGTGCCAATCAATACCACATGAGCTCCATTCCTCCATGGCTAAAGCATCCACTAGTATAGCATCTGCCACCACTTCAGTAAAATTCAAACCAATGGGATCCCTTACAAAAAGATAAATGGCACAAGGTGCCTTGTGCCACTTAGATCATCGGTGCCAGAAACACATATCCGGTGCTGCTCTTCTACATCATATAACAATAGCTATAACTTCATACCTTTGAGAAATTTTAGGGATCATTCCAACTGATGTCAACCAACAAATTTACAGCTTCCTAACCGACTTCCTTAACTAAGAAGCCTGATTTGGATCCTAAACAGAAGTAAATACATCTCTTATAGAGCTTGGTGATATGGCTAAAAATGTCACTGTGATAAAATTTTCAGAAGATGTCGATATCGATAATTATCACGATAATTGTCGATTTACTGGTTCTTTCCAGTTTTACAGGCTGATTTTTATTCCTGAGTTTATCACAGATGGGGTTTTTGGCTTATCGAAATACATACAGTACAGTATACAATTACCTGTAAGTAATTAGGTGACAGCTTCATCAAGAAAATGTAAAGTGAAAATATAAATGATTTTTAGAATAAATATACAAATAAAATTAATATGTTAATTTCTGGTATGTATTTTCGCTTGCAGTAAATAAATGAACAGCCTGGGCAAAACAAGGACTAAGGGTTTTAAAGAACTTACCACGAACGTTCCCTAAAAGTTCCTGAATGTTCACCAGACGTCCCATGGATGTCCTAATGGCATTTAAATGACTCCACAAAAAACATCTAGGAGACGTTCGTGCTAACGTTCGGAGGATGCCCTGGGCACTTTATTTTGCTAACTGGGAAACACTTGTCAAATAGTAGTGATGGCCGAAATCACGCTTCTGGGACAATTTTCTCTATTTTCTGACCCCACTAGATGGAACTCTCTGTTCAAAAAAGGGGTCAAAGCACTTCGCATTTCACAAGACGCAGCTAGAATTTGAACAGGTTATATTAGTCATTGCTGAAAAAGCGCCGCCGCTGTGGATTATCACTGTCCTCATATCCCATGCACTTATCCCCAACATATGGTTGGCAACACATTGGGCCATATATCATAAAAAGTTTTATCGAGCATCCGTCATATCCATATCGAGGAAAATTTGTATCTCAATAATTATCGTTATTGTATTGTATTGGATAGGCTCCGGACCTCCCACGACCCAGTACGATAAGTAGTTTGGAAAATGGATGGATGGATTACTCCTGGATGGTAATATTATTGTCTGATTAACCAACATTTATTACTGAAGAGTCATCAGACCATCCATATGCAAACAGTAACTGATTATCAAATACAGTCAGCCCTCGTGCATTCGTGCTTTGTTAATTTACAGATCCACGAAAATTTCATTCTACTGTTTTTTATTAAATATTTTTAATGTGTGCATGCATTTTTGTTTTCTCTCTCTTCTTCGTGGTTAACGCACACATAGTATTTTTACAACTTATTATTTCTGTACGTCTTTACGTAATTTTTAATTGATTGAATACCTGTACCCTGTACATACAGTACATGTTTCGTTTATGTATTTTATTGAATTGTACCTTGGTTACGTATATGACTTCTGTCAATAAGTTTACAGTCCTGTTCATTTACTTATTTTACCTTACTGTGAATGCAAAAGAAAACGGCAGCCAATGCGGTGTTCTATGAATTAGTAGGGGTAACATTAGTATACTGTACTGTAAATGTGCTAGCGTGACAAATACGTTAGGCGATACTGTACTCTATTTTAACATTAAATATTTGTTTTTTTTAAAGGTAATGTATTAAGCTAACTTTTGAAATTAAAGTGTTTTGGGAGCATGACTGGGGTCATATTTAGGGTTTAAACTATAGAAATAAGCACATATTACCATTTTTAGTGACAACCAAACATCTGCAAATCCTCATTAGCAACGGGTTCTGGAACCTAACCTTGCGAATCTCCGAGGTCTGACTGTACAGGGTTGTGTTGGCTTGAAGACTATCCTGGGTAGTACACTTTCTGAAAAAAGGGTATAAATTTGTACCTTTGTTTGTCAGTGGGACTGTACCCTTGTAATTGTACCTTTTAAGGTATAGAAATGGACTGTGAGGAAGATCCCAAAGGTACAAACAGCATTGATTGTACAGAAATGTTCCTCAGTACCTTGAAAGGTGATATTACCTACACCTAAGGCTACAATTGGCAGACCCTTGAGGGTACAGCCCCAGTGACAAGCAAAGGTACCATTTTACACCTCTTTTCTGAGAGTGTAGGTAGGATATTAGTCATGGTTCTCAATGAAAAACACACCATATTAAGGGAACATAAATGTTTTTTTCCATGTTCAACCTACATACCTATTCGTGTGGATGAACATCTTCAGTCATTGACCAACATGTATGCACCTTTGTAAATGTGTATCAATGTGTATCAGAATTACAACTGTATATCTATGTCTGTATCACTCTGTCAATAGGTGTGTGTTATGGAGTCATTGTTACTCCAATTAATTTATTAAATAATTTCTCTATGTTGACATTGCATCCAGATTTCAGAATCTAACATCTCCTCATATGATCTGGCAGCAGACATTTGTGAACAGTGGTGAATATATTAGCGTTCACCTCCAGTACCCTGCAAAGGTCTTATGCAGTCTCAAAGGCAATGTTTCAACCTATCTGTCTGGGAAGTAAAAATAAATTGGCTCAGAAAAAAACACACATTTAAATTTCAGAAGATATGCCAATTAAGAGTATCACAGAAAAAACTAACAAGAATTTCTTCTCCAATAAGTTACTAATATCTAGTTAGATGGCTAGATGAATGTCACTTCAGTTCCAAAACTTCTCCTTAGGGGTACCTCAGCCATTCCATGTATTCCCTAAATTTCACCAATAGCTCACTTAAATAAATTATTTAAACTACTGAACAAGTCAATGAAGTATTGATTGGCCATACTGTATGAGGTGTGCGAGTGGTCGACATGAAGATCATTTAAACTTCATTTTCTTTGACTTTTGCACAGTACATATATATAAATAAATAATAA
>JAODJX010000109.1:27929199-27953288 GCA_026776945.1 Isichthys henryi
GTAAACACGCTGCAGCATTTAATAAAATGCAAGGAAAGACATAAAAGGAGAAGAAATGCATTGTATTAGTGCACTGTGACATTAAAACCAAAAATTTCCTTAGTTTATAAAGACAACTTTTGACATCAAAGTGTCAAGTTTGCCCTGTTCCCAGCTTACTCCTGGTTCAAATGCAATACTTTGAAAAAGACATTTTTTAGAGCCAGATGATAAATGACTAATGCTCCCATATAACAATGTAGAGGCAGGGAGACGGGAGCTGCTAGAATGTAGTTTTAGCTTCTCAGGAACCCTGTGCTTTTAATTAGATTATTAAAAGCTGAAAGACAATTTCTTCTTCCCCCAGGGGACAGCTCTCCTTACAGCCCCTCTGTTGCTGAAGTGAAAAACAATAAATCATGCAGGCGCATTGTTATCGCTCGGACAAAGGAAACACCGGACAGAGAAAAATGAACTGCTGCAGTGTGAGGCCCTCAGGGCTCTGCATATGTACTGGGTGCGGCAGATGCCATGCCACTAAGTTACGCCGCAATACTGTTATACAGCAGGCAGGATGACTTGCATGTCCACTTCTTCAGCTCAGAGTTTCCCTCTTCTTCCAGTTTATGGCTTTGTTCCCCATAACACAAAATACCCACAATAATTAAAAAGAGTGGCTCACTACCATTTCCCGTGTCATGCCACTGTGTTTGCTCACTGTCAACACCAAAACTTGTGCAGGAATGTAACACCCAGAAGCCTGACGGTGTAGTACATAAGCAGCCAAGGGTGGGAAGTATAGAGCACAAATATGTAGAGGTATCCTACATAAAGGATTTAGGCTAATAGGCTCAGAATTACATTTGGTTGTGGGTGAAGCAAAATGCTGTGGCAGAAATAAGCCATTTTACATCTTTAGCTACTATTGTTAACTTATTATTTGTGTCATATTGCATTAACTCGATTGTGATGCTAACCGAATCGCCACACCATAAAATAACTACAGTTTTAACACCAAATTAAAGTGTCTGGAACCATCGGGTGCTAACAAAACTCAGTGCTCTTTGCGGTGTTTCCTCCGGGAACATTTCTCTATAGAAATGTTTTGGCTGTGCCAAAATTTTTGCCGCCATGGCAGAAAACAACTATCCAACCAATCAATCATCTAATCCAGCGCCTGGGGACTCTGGACGCCAAATTCCAACCCCCGTGCAGGTATTACAGAATTCAGCTGGTTAACGGCACTAATAGGCGCCGTCATTTAGCAGACACTCCCATAAAGCTCTAATAAAATTAACGTATGCAGGTATTTTCCAGGAAAAATAAAAAGAGATGAGGTTAGGATCCCTCTCCTCACTCTCTTTTTCCTTATTCACACACACACTGAAACCCACTTATATGTCGCAATTTTTCCGTCATGGTGACGCCTGGGAATGACAGCAAAATGGTAAAGTCTACCCGTTAATCTATCCCCAGAGCTAGTAACATCAGCGTTGAATTTCTGAGACGATTACAGTGTGAATGCGAAAGCATAACCGACCCCAAACCGCCCCAGTTACATTGCCCTCATGCCAAACCTCGTGATCCACAGGAAACACTGCTTTGTCATTGATGCTGCCAACATCTAGGATTTCAAAGGGATGTAACACCATTCTTCCATGAGAGATTTCATTTTATTGAAATTGGTAGAAACGGATGCACTATTCTCTGCTGCAGAATCTCCCACAAACTTTCAGGTGGGCTGAGACGTGCAGGCAGGGACAGACATGACACAAGCTTTGCATTGTTTCCATGTTCATCAAACCATTTATTGACCAGTCATGCTGCATGGATGGGAGTATTGTTACCTTGATTGGTCTCATTTCTACAGAAAGGAAATGATTCATCAATCATTCAGATTGGCTTGGGCCTAAATCATACTATGGACATGCGCCTCATATATAACAGACCTGCCAGATCTCTGAAGCATAAGAAACAAGGTTTCTTCTATCACCTACCAAACTCGTATTTTTTATAGAGAACAGGGTTTACAGACAGCTGCCCAGTGCACCGGTATCTGTAATAAGGTTTTTATGCACCAATTCAGGCACCTTTCTTAGGAATGTTAAGTAGATTATAATTGGTTAAACTGCTAGTTCACATTTTTCATTCCCAGCCAAATTATTAACATTTGCATCACTTTTCATCTTGAATGTACGGACATATGTGCTTTTTCCAACAATCAGTTAGGTTAGGTTTAGAGTTTCATACCAACATTATGTTAGTCACTGCTGCAGGTGACCTATAAGCCCGTTGAACACTGTTTGTGTGCTATAATTATAAGGCCTCTCTGAAACACCCCGTAATGCTTCCTTTAACCATGATTACAAAAACAGGAGATTACTGCACCTACTGGGATTTTTTTAAACATGACCCTCAGCATGGTGGAATGTTAACTGCTTAATAAAACTCACAAACAACACCTGTGTGGAAGCATCTGTTTAAAATACTGTGTTTACCCTGCATTTACTAATCAGTTGGCTTCATTTATGCAGTTTCTTGATCATTTTATACTTCTGCATATTCATATTATTGAGGAGTGTTATACGGCAAGGCTCTGATTAATAGAAAAGCAGTATAGAAGATGGCTGGATGGATTGATGGATGGATTGATTAAACAGTTGGGTTCCACTGAGCCCAAATCTGTGGGGGTCTGACATACTGTACTGTATATAAGCTTAGGTGGAGGATGCTCTTCTTTTGAGGAGCACATCAATATGACACTAAGGGCTTGGTACATGTGGTTCTACATCATGTCGTCTTACCTCCCAGGTGATGACCAGCTCCGAGCGACTCCCCCCCCCTCCACTTACATTGGCAGGTGTGACCTTAGGCACTAGAGGATGGAATGGAATAGAAATGACGTTTCCTGGGTAACACATTTCAAACGGGAAAAGCCATGGTAATGTATTCAAATTAGACTCAAACACTTGGATGCACATCAACTTTCTTTGTGGTTTTATTTGGACCTGTCAGAATTTGCATAAAATTGCTCACGTAAAATGTCTAGCTGTACACTTCCCAAAAACTATATATGACTGTTAAAAGAAGAGAAGCAAATGAGAAGTAGTTGTTTATGTAGCTTGTAAGAAACCAAGATTACATGGAAATTGGCTGCATTTTGGAGACAGTGATTGTTATCATTTATCTGCTCTCCTTTGAGTAACTCTAGAATACATTTATATACATTCCTGAATGTTTATTTTCTACACAGCAAAAAAAACGCCAATTTGGCTAAAAATCTGTGAGTATTTTAAATTGGACACAGAAAGAATTTTACTATTAATATTTTAGCTGATCATCCATACAAAAACAGCCCAAAGAATATGGTAAAAATAAGAAATTTAATTCCATCTTACATGCATCTTTGGTGCGCGCTTGTTTTGAAGGCTTGCTGGGCTCCCCGGTGCCCACGCCATTGGTTGCCAGGACACGGAACTCATATTCCACCCATGGGTTCAGTTCTGTCACCGTGGTCATCAGTTGTTGCCCCCCCAGCTCCTCGGGAACTGAGGCCCATGCATGGACAAACACACACAGACGTTTGTTATCATATCTCTGTAGGCACCATCCATTAATTTCTATGGGAAAAACCTTAACCCCACCCAGCCTTAACCATAAGTAATCAAGCAAAATACAAGACTTTTGGCATCTTTAGTTTTTTTTTATTGCAGTCACAGATCTTTATCAAATTTTTCCTTGTGTGGACCGAAAAAGCAGCAGGTTTTTATCACATTGTGGGGACATTTGATCCCCACAGTGTCTATACACATACATTACATATGCATTACTTTACATATACATTACCACCATCACCCATACAAACAAATTAATTTACAAAACAGGAATAAACCTGTTCATAACATGTTCGCATACAGAGTAGGGGGCATGGACTGATTTGGTGGGTCGCCATACAGACATGGCTAAATCAACAGCACAGACGCTTGCTCTCGCTAAGAAAATGACCGTGCCATTTCAGTTCATGCTTAGCTAACACTTACAGGGCAGTGAGTTCAGCTAGTTTATGCATAGTGCACTGATTCACAACAGCTAACACTCACTGCGTAACAACACTGGACTGCTTGTTTTTTCCTCCAAGTTCACAGTGTGACATTAGGCCACACAAGAAACAGCACACATGCAAGTGGCCCATCACCGAGTGCCCAGCAAAAGATACTGTATGTGTACCTGTGGTAACGGCCTGCCAGCCAAGGGAGAAGGGGCTCCTGGCCTGGATCGTGTAGGTAGTGATGGGACTCTGGTTGTCCAGACCAGGCCTCCAGGAGAGAGCTACAGTAGTGTCACCAATATCCTCCACAGTGAGGTCAACAGGGGGGCCGGGAGGACCTGAAATGAAAGGGGGATTCTAACTGACAGTTGACAGCTGGGCTGATTAATGAAGCCTCTGATATATTACCACAGTACAAACTCCAAAAACCTGTGAAAAACAGTCAGCCACATGCTTCTCTAAGCACATGAATTGAGTGACTTATGAAATGTTACTTTATGTCTTTATGGCTTTCAAAGTTGTGATGTGGTGGCATAGTGGTTAGCACTGTTGCCTGTCACCACTAGGACTCAGGTTCAAGTCTCTGCCAGGGTTGCATGTGTTTGGACCTTGCATATTCTCTCTGTGCTGTCATGGGGTTTTCTCCAAGTACTCCAGTTTCCTCTTCCAGGCCAAAAACATCCTGTGGTCAGTTAGAGTTACTAAACTACATATAGTGTGTTTGCCATGTGATTGGTTGGTGCCCCATCCTGGGTTGTTCCCTGCCTTGTACCTGGGATGGGCTGCAAACCCCCTATGACCCTGGAGAGGTCAAGTGGTTACAGATGATGGAGGGAGGGATGGAAGAGCTGACTTTCACATACAACAGTCTCTGAAATTTATTCAGAATGGTATTAAACAAATGCCTGTATGTGTCAGTGTGCCTTGCAATGGGTTGACACCCCATCGTGGGTTGTTCTCTGTCATGCACCCACAGGCTCTGGACCCCCTGCAACCCTGAATAGGACAAGCAATTACAGAAAATGAAAGGATGAGATGGATTTAATGATTTTTTAAAACTTGCTTCCAAAATATGCTGTGCAGTGGCAGTGTTCTCATCGACCTAGATTATACACATTTTGAAGATGTGAACTACTAAGTGAACGATTTTTGAAAAAGCCCTGTTTCATTTGTGGGTTGGTGGTGACCAGATGTAAGTAAAGCATAGCGCGTTTTATGTGGCGTGACTAGGACATCTTTCTTAATATAATCAAAGGAAATGAAATTACAACCATTTCAGATGGAAAACAACGCCATGGTTTTTCAAGATATGCTATCCAAAGGCTTTGGTAAACCATGGCAGGTGTTACAGAGCAAGTGGAAAGTGCTGAAGCAGACATGTCCAAAAAATGGTTGTATGAGAGTTTTGAAGATAAAATGATAATTAGTTCTTCTAGAGTGACTAACTCGTAGGAAGCCCTCTCCATTTTGAAGTAGGCGTCAGGGTCCGTATTTATCAATCCTGTTATGTTCACATTTGGTCAGCAGAGGTCGCTGCTGGCCATCCTGTTTCCTTCTCTCTAGTTCCAGATCACTCAGACCTGTCCCTCATCTGGTCCTCATTACCCCTGTATATAGATATCTTCCTGTGTGATGTTCCACAGTACAGTCATTGTCGATGACAGTGCTGTTAGATGTTAGTGCTGCCTGTCTGTTCTCCTTTATGGTCAGTCAGTGTTCCTGACATCCTGTGATATCCCACTTCATTTCAATTGGGAAAATGTTAATCTCAACATGAGAACCTTAATCCCTACCCAGCCCTAACCATAAGTAACCAAACAAAATATGTCTTTTGGCATTTTTATTTTATTGATTGCATTCATAGATCTGAAAAATGGTCCCCACAACATCAAAATAACAGGTTTCTATTACATTGTGGGGGAAATTCACTTCATCTAAAGGCTGATCTATACTCTCCGTCCATTTCGTTGTCACAGTATGAGAAATGGATCTTAGTCTCGTGGGATGATGAACGGTAAGTATTATTCGCATGGCATCTATCAATGGAAAAACATCCTACTCAAAATTTTATTTTGTCAATATATCAAAAATCCATTTATAATTTGCACAAAACACTAATTGACAGCTAATGTTGAAACTTAGATTCTAGTCAGTGCAGCTGGCCCAAAAATATCCGCAGGTTTGGTGTCATCATACGGTACCTCTGACTTCCACACTGGTTGAAATGGAGACGCTGTCCACTTCAGTCTGCACTACGCAAGTGTACTTCCCAGCATGCTTCAGCTGAATGTTTCTGATCATGATGTCACCTGCTGAGTGCTGCTAAAGAAAACACACAAGAAATAACCAAGCCAGTTAAAAGTCTGATTGCACACAAGTTCCTTTCCCAGACACTGAAAAAATGTGGAATCAATCAAGGAAATGCTAGTAACAATAAAAAGCAAGCATCATATTTAAATCAAAATGAGATAAAAGTTCATTGCTGAGTAAAAAGACTGGATATGAGGATTTAATGTTTGGCTTCAGGTTGTGTAGTTGAACTGAAGAAAACGACATACATGTAGCGTTCCAATGAGAATATGGAATATTTTGATACAGCCCTGCATCCAGAAAATCCTTACTGCTGTCACCCTCTAGCTGCTACGTATCCTGTTGCATCCACTTTGCTCTCTGCGCCATAATCGCAATTAATTCCTGACACGAGGTCATCAAAGCCTAAAAGCTCTGTTGACAGCAGCGGCAAATCCTGAAAATGTTCACACTGCGTAGATTAATAACATAATAATCAAATCTGTCATCCAAGTATCTCTAGTTATTACTTTATTATGTAATTATCATTCAAATAAATTATCTTCCTGTCATACTGTTCAGGGAGCAAAAAATATTGTTACAATTTTTCTATTCTTGAGTGAAGTATAATTGGAGTTTGAAAGAAAAATAAGGGATTTGGAATTTGAAAGAAGAATATTGACCCTGGCCAACCACATTTCAGATTTTCCAACTGAAAAAGTTAGTTGACTGAATCGCTTAGCTTAGCCTGTTGTCAGATTAAATCCAACATTTGAATTCAGTACAGAACTTTGTATAAGAAAAATGGTTTCAGAAACTTTTGGAGAAAACAATTCAAAAGCATTTTTCTGTGACTGTTCATAAAAAAATGATTCCAAACCGCTGTGAGATTACTTTTCAACCCTGACATATCTGTCGATTGGAACAGGAAAATACCGATAACATAAATTTCAACTTCTAAAATATGACACAGTATGATAATAATTGCCTGAAAACAGTAAGCTTTTTGAGGTGTTCTAATCACTGTGCACACTACTGCATGTGGTTAAAATTAACCTCCTATCGTTCTGAGCATAAATTATTGCAAGCGTATTACACAGAGCTTTTAAATACATTTAAAATCTGAATATGTGGCTGAAAATGAGAAATATTCTAAAATGATTATGACAAATTATGGCAAATCAAACTTTTGATTTTCTCTACATCAAAATATTTTTTTTTCCACATAAAAAAAATTCTTAGAGTATTTGTATCATTATGCTTTTTGTCTTTAAAATGGGGAGTTAACCTGGTTTTGAAAATAATTCAGTGACAAAAAAGGATGAAGATATTTGAAACGAGACCCTCTTCATGTTTCAAGCTAAGATAAGATAAGATAAGATAAGCTTTATTAATCCCATAGATGGGAAATTTGCATTGTTACAGCAGCCAAATGATGATGTTAATCATCAGCGGTGGAAATTGTGGGCATTTTTCCTAAATTATGGAAATAGTAGGCACTTTTTAAAAATGTTTTTACCAGCTCATAAAATTAGACTTAATTTAATCTTCACACTTGCATTATTTTATGTGTTCATTTATGTGTTTATATAAACACAGCAGTTTGGTGGAATCCCATCATACAGTTCATGGGCATCGCCGCCATTAAATCTGAGGGGGATGTGTCCCCTTCACATTTCATAATTATTCGTCCATATCCCCCCACATTTTTTTTTTTTTTTACAGTAGTAACATCTGACTTTATTTTGATTTGCTTTCTGTATGTTTGGTGAGCGGCTCAGCGGGCGAAGTCTCCGTGGATGTAATCAGATCATCTCCGTTTTGAGCCTCAGCTTCGGCAGAACAGTGACATGTCCGTGGGCCCTTGAGCAAGGCCCTTAACCCCCAGCTCCAGCGATGCTGCAAGTTGGCTGACCTCATATCCCCCCACATTTAACATAAAATATTAGTTTTATGCCAGTGTTTCCCCCCCACATTCAAAATGCTTCTGACGCCCCTGATACAGACACAGTGTAGACCTCAGCTGAAGACCAAGACCTGGCACAAAGTGGATTTGCTGCATATTTTAAATGATGGAATGCTTAGGCAAGACGGAATAAGTAGTTCCACCCCATAATTTTGATTAAACCAATGGATATTTGCATGCTGCAGTCATGCAAATAAAATTACAGACTTTGTAGGAAGTCCACAAACCAATCAAATATTTTTATCAGGTGATTTACAAGCTGACTGATGTGAGAGAAAAACAAACACAGACTCATCTAGTTTATGTCTTACCTACATATTATATATCAGGAGTTTCCATGCACGACATTCATCTAAGATCCGCTTATGTGTCAGTGTAACACATACATCTGCCTTCATTGGCTCTTTTGCTCAAATTTACTAGGGGAATATAATAAATCTCTGTCCAGTTTTACTGATAGGTTTTGGTCTGTTTCCAGAATCATAAATAAATTGAAGGCAATTTTTAACATGGAAAAAAAATTGCTCTCTGACATTCATTATGCATGACTCCCCTTCTGTAACCGTGGCCACAGTTCTTTTTTTTTCCCTGATCCTGGAAAGTAATGCCACAGAAAATAGATGAAGTCCATTAAGCGAGGTGTTTTTCAGAGAGCACCTGTCGCTTTCAATCTTGCGGGGACATCATACATTATGGTCTACTCACGCCGCCCACTTTCTCAAAGTAGCCGCCATGGGAGCCAAAATGCAGAGGCTGCTGGCCGAAGAACCAGGAGAACTTCAGGTCCAGGGAGGCATCGTGGGACACCTGACAAGGCAGGACGACGCTCTCGCCCACTGTGACATCCAGATTTGTTGGCGGTGTCAGGATGATTGTTGGCTCTACAAAACAAAACAAAAAGGTATACCGTGTTATGGGAAAAAGCCAATTAAATGCTAAATAAATAAACATATGCTGCAAACAAGACCTCAACAAGACTCCAGTTATGCTAATTCAGCCAGACGCTGTGCTTATGGACTAGAGCCACAGCGTAGTTGACTCTGTGAACCAGCAGTGATTTGTATGTATTACAAAACATGACAGGGACAGGATATTTGCATTAGGAAAAAAAAGATTTTTAAGACGCCCTTTGATCAATAAAAATATTTCATGTCTAGATTCTTAATGTGAAAATCAGCCATTTATGCCAGCACTAACATGAAAGAGAAAAGGGAACCAAGATACGTATTATGCTAAAGCATCCAGGCAATTTGGGCCCCTGAGACATAGTGGAAGGGTTTTCACATGCCCCTCTTTCCTAGTGTGACGGGTCCCTCCTGATATATCGGGTATGATATTTAAATGTTATTCTACAACTCTTTAATGTGCATGTGAGACTTTCATTTTTTAAGACACTTCATGTCTGGAGGGAAAACTATTCAGCTCCATACATATTTTACCATTAATTGTAGTCATCAGTGCTTTAACAAATTTTCCCATGCACAATGAAAGAAGCATTAAAATAATTAGCAAGAAATACAAAAGCATAATGAGATCTTTTATATTGCAACTGAGGAGGTGTAAATAAGATCCACCAATCACTTTAAAGCACTTCAAATCCTTAAAGAACTAAAGTCGTATCAAGAAACCTATCTTTTGTTATGAAAAGGTCTAACCCCTATGAAACATAATTCAATCTTCCAGCTTCAGATCTGAAATCTGTCCCTAGGCTTATTTATTAATTGTATTTTGTTGACATTATATCTAAGTGGTCCACCTCTAAATTCTGAACATCTTTATGATTTTTGTGCACCGATAGATATGAGTGCCTCCACAATCATGGTGCCTTATGCATTCAACTGAAATTAAATTTGCCAATATGCATTTTAAGTAATTGCAAAAAATATTTTCCAATTAAATTAAGTATCCTTCATGACAACATGCATATAAGTAGTAAAATGAAAAATAATCAAAATCTAACTGCACAGTTTAAGAAAACATCATTTTTGCACGTCCCTCTGTTCTCCAAGCACACTGAACTTGGAAAAATAAATATTAAAATACTTCAAGAATCTTCTGTTTGGATTATGGTGTAGATTCATGTAACATTTCAGGCTTGAGACATATTTGGTCATGAGTAATTCATCATAAGTTGTGAATATGTATTTTAGTTGTTCTCATAATATTGACAAAACAAAACAGAGAAAACACAGAGGAAACAAAATCTGTTTCTGTGCACAAAGGTAAATAAACTGCTGGGACAGCTTCCACAACCAGACATTATGCTACTTTGTTTTATGAGACCCTAGTTGAGAAAATTCAAAGCAAATAAAAGTAAGCAAACTAGGATTAACAAAAGTAAATAATTTCAAAAACAATCAGAAAAAAACATTTAGAAGTTTAAAAGATTTTCACAGAACTCCTGGGGATTTTCAGATGGGCAATAGGATTGGATACATTGGGAGACATGATCCAAGTATATAAGATTTTAACAGGTCTGGATGCTGTTCAGCCAAATAGCTACTTCAATATTAGTTTAAATATTAGAACTCGTGGTCATAAGTGGAAATTAGCAGGAGAACATTTTAAAATGAATTTGAGAAAGCACTTCTTTACACAGCGTGTAGTCAGAATATGGAATAGTCTCCCTGTTAGTGTAGTGCAAGCTAAAACCTTTTAAGTCAGAGCTAGATAAGATTTTAACAACTCTGAGCTATTAGTTAAGTTCTTCCCAAACGAACCTAATGGACCGAATGGTTTCCTCTCGTTTGTAAATTTCTTATGTTCTTATAATTCAAGATTTAAGAGTTTGTTTGTCTTATGCAAAGTAAGCAGTTTCACTATGCAATGAAAATATCACTCCGCATGTTCTTCTTGTAAACGCGAATTAAACACAAAACACAGATCACAAGTTCAAATTAAGGTGCGTGCAGTAAAAACAATACATACAATTACAATTATAACAATAAAAACGTAGAAGGGGTGCAATGCAAACATGGTCCAAATATCAAATGACTGGATAAGAGAAACAGAAGAGACTGCTGGCCATTCGTATGTGCCAGGATTTTAGAGAAAAAAAAGGCAGTACCTCATTCGTTGACTTTGCTAACAGAATGTGTAGGGGTGAGGGTCAGTGGGCAAGAGTCATTCACAAGCCTAAAAGCCTGTGGGTAACAACTGCTCTGTCGTCTTGTGGTCCTTGATTTCACACTCTTGTAGTGTCTTCCTGATGTAAGAGTGTGAATAAGCTGTGCTGGGGGTGGGTACTGTCCTTCATGATGCTATGGGCCCTCCTGATGACCCAAGTGTGATAAATGCTCTCCAGAGCTGGAAGAACTGTCACTCAGATGGTCTGGATAGTTCTTATCACCCACTGTAGGGCGTGGCTGTCCTGTGAAGAGTGGTTTCCCAAGCAGACCGTAATGCTGCTGGTGAGAATGCTCAACATAGTATCCATAGAGAAACTACTAAGGATTCTGAAAGGCATGTCAAATTTTTTAAGCCTTCTCAGGAGGTACAGACACCGTTGAGACTTCTTCATCACTTGATCGTTGTGATCACCGAGTGAGATCCTCGCTGATGGGAACGCCCAGTAAATTGAAAGTTTTCACTCTCTCCATTGCTGCCTCATGAATGTGCAATGGTGTGTGCTGCATCTGCCTTTTCTGTGGGTCCAAAATCATCTCCTTTGTCTTGCTGGCATTGTTCTATCATCATTCTTGACCTTGGAAAGATTTGTACTCACCTACCTCAAAACAGTCACTGACGCGCGGCCAACCTTCTTTCAGTTTGCACATACTTGTAATTGTTCTGTAAATGATGAAATCAACATGGGAATTCACTACATCCTACAGCACCTAGATTAGCCAGGATCCCACATATGAATACTATTTGAAGTTGATTTCAGCTCTGTGTTCAATGCTGTAATTGCATAACTACTTAAACAAAGCCCTTCTGGCTCACTGTACCTGAATTCCATCTGTTGGTGAACCACTGGCTTCCTGACAGACAGGAGACAGTATATAAGGCTTAGAAAACGCACATTAGACATTCTGGCCCCTATTTAGCTTCTGATCCAAAGTGGCATCAGGCGCAACGCAAGTGTCTTTGCTAGCATGATTCCAATGCAGTTTCCGTTTACCTGTCCAGCACCCACATCATGTAAGTAGCAAATGTACTTGTATTAAATGAACTAATGTACAAATGTATTGGTCTGGCCCTTTGAAACTGAACACACAGTATGTCTTACCCCTTAAGACTTGTGCCCAGTGTATGATAACACTTTGTTCCATTTGGTAGAACGAGACAAGTGGTTCTCACTGTGCCAAGGACTGCCAAATATCTGATTTCCTCTTACTTAGATTCTACTTTGATATTAAGTGGTAACATAGTTTTGTATCACCTCTTTTTAAGCAGACATTTAGATGTTCAAGCATTAAATTTTCGTGCAGGCTCTTGCTGGACATTCACAAGAGTGATGAGGAATTTCACTTCACGCATGAGGAGATCCATTTCCTCTCCAGAGAAACGTTCTTTTCTTTTACATGGTAAATCCACCACTACAATCGTAATAGTAATAGTAAGCACACCTGGCTTTTAAAGGCAATTGCAGATGACATTGTGATTGATATACAGCATGTTGTGCCCCAAACTCACCCATAGCTAATTACAAGACTTCCCTTTTGGACCATGTGCCTGGTGCAGTGACTATTTTTCTGCTGTTAAACTAGAAAAAGCTGGTTGGCCACGCCCTAAAGGAACTTGTGCGATTCGCATCAGACTGTGTGCTTTAAATTGTTAAAACAGCATCTTCAGTGACCCAACCCAACTTATGATTCAAATGATCCGGCTTCCAGAAACTTACAATTAACACACAGTAATCTCTTTTACACAATGTTGATAAGTCTACATAGAGACAAAAGGTACATGTTTCCTGGTGCATTTATAACAACTTGGAGCTTAATTTTCTGAAGGAGGTAGAGAAGATTGAGGTCTTCAGGGGAACCACTCTCTGCCCTCCTTGCCATCTACAATTTAGGCATTAATAAAAAAAAACTTCAAATCCTGGGAACAATAATCTCCCAAGATCTTAGGTAGGAGAACAATATTGACCACATCATCAAGGAAACACAACTGAGCATGTACGTCCTGTATCAGCTGAAAAAGTTCAAACCTTCTCAGACCATGATGTCGTATCACTACCCTGTCATCGAGTTAGTCCATCTTTACATCATCACTTTCAGTCCACCACAACACAGGACAGGACCCAACTCACCAGACACATTATCTAAGTCTGCAGAGAAGATTGTCACCTATGACCTGCCCTCCTTCCAGGACCTTTACAGCTCCAGGGTTCTACAAAATGACCAGGCAGGATCATTACCTTATTTCTCCTGGAATGTGATTCTAGTCACAAAAATTCAGGATTTCAAGACACAAAAACTATCTTCTTTCACCCAGCAGTGACTCTTTTGAAAACTGACAGTACACACTCACTACTACATCCATCCATCCATTTTCCAAACCGCTTATCCTTTTGGGTCGCAGGGGGTTTGGAGCCTATCCTGGAAGCAATGGGCACAAGGCAGGGAACAATCCAGGACGGGGGGCCAGCCCAGCACAGGGCACACTCACACACGGGCGTGTCTTTGGACTATGGGGGGAAACCAGAGTACCCGGAGGAAACCCCACAACGACATGGGGAGAACATGCAAACTCTGCACACATGTAACCCAGGCAGAGACTAAACCCGGGTCCCAGAGGTGTGAGGCAACAGTGCTAACCACTGCACCATCATGCCGCCCCTTGCTACTGTGCTACAAGAGTACTTAATTATTACTGGAGCACTGTACTGCACATTTCAATGTTGTTGTTTTATTGTACTCCCACCTATAGTCTCTTCTCTGGTTCTTATGTGCCGTCATAAGCAAAATACCAAGACAAGTTCCTTGTAATAGTGGAGTTGCCAGGCCTGATCATGATTCAGATTCTCTCAGACAAAATTACTGAAATTGGATTTGCATCATGCCTTAGACAGTAAGAGTACATTTTTTGCAAGTTTTTTGTTTGTGTGTACAGTACATGTACTGCATTTTAGTCAGCTCTGTTACCAAAACTTATGCAATTGTGTAAATATTTTTAAAGCATATTGAATCAATCACAGATTGGCCACTCAGATGCTATGTTTTAAGAAATTAAAGGTTACATGTCACAATATATTCTATTTGTTACAAAAGAATGACCGTGCAAGTTGTATTTCCCTTCAGTAACAAAGATTTTTTTTTTACGTAGCTCACAAGCCCCAGTTTTACAGAATAAACAACCAAGTTGACCATGGGCAAGAATAACTGCCTAACTGACTGGTGAAGCCTTATGGTAGATCTTAAATGCGTGCCATTTATACTAATTCGGAGCATGTTCGGATGTTCTGTTTTGGAACACTTTCTTGATTGTGATGTTTCAGGTTCCATTGTTAGCATTATTTTTATGTTCTAAAGTTATATTCTATACAGTTGTCCACTGGTGACAGAACTCTCTACATTCTACTGGATAGAGTTTGGTCAAGAGAAGTCCTTAAAGCCAGAACCCTCCCAATACTTGCAATTTAAACTTTCAGTGTCACAAGTGATTGCATCCACAAAGTCTTCTAGATTGACTTTCAAAAGGTGGAGCTTCTACACACTGAAGCCAAGATTTTTATGTGGTTTGGACATGCTTGTTTCACAATCAAGTACAGTTGCATTACACCAGGAGTACACAAAACAGAGTATGAGATGTAAGTTTCTTCTTCGGGCTGAGCTGAATTGAGAACCGCATCACCAAAAAACAGACTACAAACCCAGGGACCCCCCAGAGCTGTGTACTAAGTCCCTTTCTGTAGACCCTCTTCACCTACAACTGCATTACCTCCCAGAAAGACACAATTATCATAAAATTTGCTAATGATACCATAGGCATTGGACTGATTACTGGAGTGATGAGACTATAGGATGGAGGCGATAGATCTGGTGGTGATAGATCTGGTAAATGGAAACTGCATTGGGATCATGCTAGCAAAGACACTTGCATTGCGCCTGATGCCACTTTGGATCAGAAACTAAATAGGGGCCAGAATGTCTAATGTGCATTTTCTAAGCCTTACATACTGTCTCCTGTCTGTCAGGAAGCCAGTGGTTCACCAACAGATGGAATTCAGGTACAGTGAGCCAGAAGGGCTTTGTTTAAGTAGTTATGCAATTACAGCATTGAACACAGAGCTGAAATCAACTTCAACTAGTATTCATATATGGGATCCTGGCTAATCTAGGTGCTGTAGGATGTAGTGAAGTCCCATGTTGATTTCATCATTTGCAGAACAATTACAAGTATGTGCAAACTGAAAGAAGGTTGGCCGCGGGTCAGTGACTGTTTTGAGGTAGGTGAGTACAAATCTTTCCAAGGTCAAGCGCTTTAGCCCTCCATGGTGGCACATGTAATGTGCTTTCTGAATCTATGGAAATTCTCACTGGGATTATTATTGTTAACAAAATTGAAGACTAAAACTAAAAGAAAATGTTTGGCAAACCAAAAATAAAATAAGATAGAAAATAAAAAGCTACAATTACATGAAAATTGTAAAAAACTTAAATAAAACATCAAACACTTTTTGTTACTGTTTTTAAATATTTAACTATTTTGCTAAAGTAATGATTTGATCAGTAATAATACAGTAAGCCACCTGTATTGGTGGTTTCAGTAACTTCTACTTGACCTGTCCGAGTACCAGTCATTTCTATCATCATTCTTGGCCTCCATCCCTGATGCCAAAATTACCCATTTCCGAGGGAAGATTTCTGCAATTACAGACACAATTACAGACGTTATTCTCCACCTTCAGTATCCTCCTTAACTCTCTTCCTCCCTCTCCACCAACCACCCTGACTGCTAATGACTATACCACTTTCTTCCATGAGAAGGTGGCAGCCATTAACAGCAGTTCTCCACACCCTCCATACATGGACCTTCTTTTCCCTCATTCACCCCCCTCTCCAGCTTGGATGTTTCTAACTTACTCACCCATTGGCCCAGTACTTGCACCCTGGATCCAGTCCCTTCCTATCTCTGCCAGGCCGTCTCTCCTTCACTTACCCCTGCACTTGTCCACTCGAGTAATTCATCTATTTCCTTTGGTATATTTCCTGCTGCATTTAAGCAGGTTCAGGTAACATCCTCACTTGATCCTTCATGGGTTGAAAACTATCGGCCAGCTTCCCTCCTCTCATTCTTGTCTAAAATTCTTGAATGTGCTAGTCAAATCTCTGACTTTCTCACTAAGAACAACCTCCTGAACCATCTTCACTGTGGTTTCAGACCAAGGCACGCAAATGACACTGAACTCCTCACTGTTGTGGACACTGACAGCCGCAAGAGCTGCATCCCAGTCATTTGTTCTGATCCTACTAGACCACTTTACAGCTTTTGAAACAGTTTATCCCCAAATCCTTCTGGCCCCCACTTCTCAACTTGGCGTCATAAGGATCTAGTCTGTGCTGGTTTGACTCATACCTGTCAGACACATCATAACAACCGATATTCCCCAAGGCTCTGTCCTTGGTCCTTTCCCTTTCTTCCTTTACATTTACTCTTTAGGTAAGCTTCTCCTGCTACATCAGTCACATCCAGATCTACTTGACCTTTTCTCTTGATGACATCACAGTCTCTGCTCGGATTTCGAAATGTAGATTATTTTGATCCATTTCAGTTATCTGTTCAGTTGCACTTCATGTACGCAGAGCTGCAATCGACTATATATGATGACAAATAAAAGAGACAAATTCTTAGGAAGAATGGATGGGCTTGCACTTCATAAAAAATGATTCCAGGAGAACTTTTTCAAAAGCACTGTCACATTTTTACATCAACCTTTATTAAAATAGAAGCCGATTACTGCTCCCATTTTTCTCCCGGAGAGGAACAACTTGCAATCTGAGCTGCTGTGCTGTCTGTGAGAGGAGTGGGAAGACCCCACACTGAAAAAGCAGCACAGTCCCATACATTTACAGTCCCTGTACTCCTTTAACTGCCTGGAGCGGCTGCAACGGCATCGACCAAATTTGGCGGCATCAACAAAAAAAGACGAAACTGAAAGGAGCACCAGAACAGAAGTGAGTCAACTATGACCTAAAATTGATTCTGTCCATTTATCTCACATCAGAAAATTAGGTACAAATGCAGCTTTCAGATGATAGGAAACTGACTATGGCATAGAAAGCTTCACAGTTATTATCAGTGTCATGTATAGCCCATCAATTTAGATTTTTAAGACAATAAAAGTATCAGTATTGCAGAAACATTAATTGATTTATCAAAGGTAACTATATTTACTATAGCTACCTACTATAGGACAGGTAGGTTATTAAGATACTTTGAGATAGTACCCTTATATAGAATGGGATCTATTAGTCCCAGAAGTAAAACTTCTCTCCGATAAATCAGATTACTTATAGTTGAGATAACAGCTCACTTACCAATAAGGGGCATAAGTAATTGCAAACTAAGTACTCCTCATTTACACTCTAAGTAACTTGCATTAAGATAAAAACAGGATAACACCTCATAACAACTGATAAGGGGAGCTTTGAAGGTAAGGAAATGCATGGTTTCAGATTTCCTATTTTCAAGTGGATGAAGATGAGGAGGAGGGTTTTAGACTTGGGGCTCTTAAGGTTCCATGGCTCTCCAGGGTTGGCATCCATGTGCCTCAGCACCAGATCTTCACAAGCTGGGTCACTGTAAGCATTTAAACACTTGACCCCTTTGTGTTAGCTTCCTTAGACAAGATGTCCTTCTTTCTTCATGAATGAGCAACTCAAGGACATGGGGAGGGGGGGGGGTGAACAGTTGTCACACAAACAGAAGGGTCATACTACAGACTTTCAGTGAAGGGTCTCTCACCTCACAGGGTTGAAAAGCTCACTGGGCAAGACCAGGAAATATGGTATTAAGAGATCTGATAATATTTTTTACAGTATCTGCTGTTGTTGAAATATAAGATACTTCAACAGACAAAATCTCCATGTCTCCTGGCGACGAGTTTGAACTGAAATTCCATACATAATCATAGATAGATCTGAAAGATATTTAAACTGATTCTGCTCTCTATCATGTTATAAAGGAAAAATATTTCCTAGTCAAAGTGCAGCTTTACCAACTGGTCAAATGGGATGACTCTGAAAGTGATATTATCTGAATGTCCCCCATTTCAAAGTGAGAATCATTCTTTGACCTTCACTGGAGTTATATGAATATATTCTAAAAGCCCTTTTTATTATTTACACTGGGAATAAAAAGAGCTGCAACCACATCTTCCAGGATCAAAGATGAATGAAACAGAAAGATCAAAATAGCTTACAAATACCCCTGAAAGCTTTGTGTTGAGATTTGTTGGGGAACTGAATATATGATAGTCACATTAAGGGATATTAGTATGATAATATGATGTTCATGTTTCTGCCACCAACTGCATCCTAGAATGCAATGGAAAACAGCTAATTTTAATCATATAAGTAAATTGATAAATAATAAAAGCAGTAACTGGAGACACTACTGCTCACAACCAGCCAATGTACAGATATAGTTGTAAAGTCTGAATCAGTGAAACAGTACATAATTGTACATGTTATTGTGGCGCTAGGTGAACTGAGCTAAATCAATCCAGTTCATGTCAGTTATTTGTTTCTAGTAATTAATGGAAATCCCTTGCCTGTGACGTCTCTCCCCTTGTGTGTGACATCTCTCACCTTGCATGTGACGTCTCTCCCCTTGTGTGTGACATCTCTCACCTTGCATGCGACATCTCTCCCCTTGTGTGTGACAACTCTCACCTTGCGTGTGACATCTCTCCCCTTGTGTGTGACATCTCTCACCTTGCCTGTGACGTCTCTCCCTTTGTGTGTGACATCCCCTGCCTTGCCTGTGACGTCTCTCCCTTTGTGTGTGACATCCCCTGCCTTACCTGTGACGTCTCTCCCCTTGTGTGTGACATCTCTCACTTTGCATGTGACGTCTCTCCCCTTGTGTGTGACATCTCTCACCTTGCCTGTGACGTCTCTCCCCTTGTGTGTGACATCCCCTGCCTTGCCTGTGTCATCTTTCCCCTTGCCTGTGACATCATTTGCCTCGCGTGTGTCATCACTCCCCCTGCCTGTGACATCTCTTCCCTTGCCTGTAACGTGTCTCTCTTCTCCTTCGACATCTCTCCCCTTGCCTGTGACATCTCTCACCTTGCCTGTGACGTCGCTCCCTTTGCCTGTGACATCTCTCCCCTTGCCTGTGACATCTCTCCCCTTGCCTGTGACATCTCTCACCTTGCCTGTGACGTCTCTCCCTTTGAAAGTGGCATCTCCCCTGCCTCGACCGCATCACCGCTCATCTTGGTGTTGGAAGAAGCGCCATCACCTGCCTGCCCTGACAGCATATATATACTCCTATCTATAACTCCACTGCATTTGCATTTACACCTGGATTTTAACCAGTCGACTTTCACTCCTGGCCCCGGAGGATTGGCTCACCCTTTGACTCTGATTCCTCCCAGTTTTCTTCATACTAGTGAGTTTTTCCTTGCCACCATTGCCTCTGGCTTGCTGTCTGGGGAAATTGAGCAGGGATACTGTACAGCACTTTGAGTGAAAATGCACTGTACAAATGAAATTGAGCTGAATTGAATTGAATACTGGACTGGAGTTACCTAAATGGTTTTATAATGCTAAGGTATAGAGAGACAGCTGAGGGTATAGAAGAAACTCTTAATGGTGCCAATATAGAAACTCTGTCAGTTGCCCTTTATTTCTTGCAGGCCCGTCTGAGAAATCTTATTATTCAAATTGTCAAAATTTCTCGACTAGTCCACATCAGTAAAAGGACCCTGATAGGGTACTCATCTGCACCAATCAGGGGACTGCTATACCTATAAGGAGACTACTGGCCTGCCAGGGAACCCCCCTACACTAATATGGGGACTGCTGGCCTGCCAGGGAACTCCCCTATACCAATAAGGGGACTGCTGTCTGGGCAGAGAACCCCTCTACCATAATAACAGGACTCCTGGCTTGGCAGGACACTCCTTTATACCAATAAGGGGACTGCTGGCCGGGCAGGGAACCCCTCTACACCAATCAGCTTCTCATATACACATTAATCCTCTGTCCAGCAGCTCTGAAATCCCACTGTGCTGGCAGCAGCACAGAGGAGAACATTGTTAGATCCTCTGAGTGGCTGCAGTGGGGTCACATGATAACACTGGTTGGCCGCTACCTGTCTTCAAGTCTTACAATCTGCCTTTAGCAGACTGAAGCTGTGACTAATGGTGTAGTGTGCGATCAGGCTACATTTATCACTCCAGAAATTATAATATCCTCACTAGTCAATCAGAAATACAGTCCTCTGCTCTATAAAAATAACTTTGATAACTTTGATTGAAGGTTTATTCACTTCTTTCCTTAAATATGGGTGTTTTATTACTTATAGTGATATAAGATACAAGCTTGTTTAATTCATTCATAATTTTTTCTTTATTCCTGCTGATTTAGTTTCTTGTCCCTCAGAATTTGTACTCTTTACTTGCTCTGCCTAGCAAAAACAATGTGGGTGCCCTAATCTAACTGATCTGACATTCTACAAGTAATTCAGTATTTTTATATAAGTAATGACACATGAGGCCAAACCCCTTTTTATCTATAGTACAACACTCCAAGAATACTCCTCAGCTATAATGTACGCTGAATCATTTAAAATATTGTTTCCCAACCCAGTCCTCGGGGACCCACAGACAGTCCACGTCTTTGCTCCCTCCCAGTTCCCAGTTGGAAAAACATGGACTGTCTAGGGGATCCCCAAGGACTGGGTTGGGAAACAGTGATTTATAATATCTTACAATGTTTTCACATTTCTCGGGGAGATGGAGTGGGTTTCAATGCTAACCAGAGTCTGAGGTAATTCCAAAATGAGAACTTGTTCTCACTTTATTAAAAGTTTTGAAACCCAATAGTCTTGTTGTTTTTAGAGATGCTATTGCCAGTAAGACATTATATAACATTACATGCAACATGAGAGGGAGGAAGTATCCCATGATGCTCTATTATTCAGCATCACTTCTTGAAGCTTACTGTGTTCATCCTACAGTGTACACTGACAGGTTGCACACCCAAATAATAGAGTCACAAGGGAGAATGCTTGCAGATTAAAGGCAGAAGATACACTGTATTTTACCGAATGGCAAGCTGAAAATGTATTATATCTCAAATATAAGAGTAATTTAAGAGTAAGAAGAAAACCTTTATGAAACGTTATGGCAGCTGTTACTATAAAATGGAAGGTCTTTTGAGAACTGGTGTTAGAAATTCAGCTTTTTTTTACTGAATATCTTTGAATTCATGACAGGTTGTGTCTAAACTCTGCATTGCAGTGAGGAAAGATAGCTCACTCTACTATCCCTAACTCATTTACTATATTGTACTGTATGTTACTATACTTGCACCAATGGGAGTATTTATCAAGATCAGTGGCTCGTGCACACCAGCAATATACTAGTGTGAAGCCCTTGAATGAGGTAACATGTGACTGCTTCTCAGCAATTACCTTTAACCAGCAGGGTTCCAGCACGACTAGCCACTCCAAACTGGTTCCTGGCGACACATGTGTACAAGCCTGCATCTGACTTGGTCACATTGGAGATCCAAAGACTGCCGCTCTCCAGCACAGACACTCTAAAAAGATAAAATATATAGGTAAGTGGAAAGTTTCAAGAAAAGTATAGGCGGTAATGAGAAATTTGTAGTTTGTGGCTTAGAGAACACGGACTGATGATTGACTCTCCTGATTGTACTACTTGAAGCACAGTAATGCGCATCTCAGCAACCCAAATGGACAAACCAGAGAGGATGATGAAAATGGCTTGGACAGCAAATAACTTGAAGTGAGTGGGGGAATCCGGCAATAGAACTGACTGACTAATGTAACATCTACTACAGAAAACTAATAACACAACAGCTGATAATCTAAAATTATGCTGGTGGATCTGGCAATCGGAAAAAAATAAATACTAGTACCAAACATCATTATTATTATTAAATGATTAAATACATTACCTATATATTGGGATTTATGTAGGTAACCTGTGTAAGTACACAGCAAATGCATTCACCGCAGAGGGAAGATTGGGTAAATATAATATGTGGATATACAATCCGGTATATCTGAGAATCAGTTACAAACTTAATTTTCTTCTGTGTGAAACCATAGAAAGAGGCGTATATATGCATCATTATTTAAGGTTTGGTGAGGATCCTACAACAGGTATGATCCCAAAATTAAAGTCCTTTGGTTACAAAATAAACACAGTGCTTGGGAATCGTCCAACAGCGACCACTTCAGTCAATCTCTCCGCCCAACACATTTCTTTGAAGTTCTTAGTATTTCATTTTAATTAGTTTGTTTATGTATTGCTATTTTTGTCACATGCTATAAATAAATGGATTTATGGCAAATGGTAAAAGAATTATTTATCCACGGTCTATGATTTGATGTGTCATATTAAAAAAGGTAAGCACGTGTCGTTTATTAAATTTATGGTTATGAATACATTAAGAATTTGTCCATTATAGCTGTGATAAAATTGTTATATGCCTTGGTAAAAATGGAGGTTTTTGACATTCAAATTGCTTGTCACAGGAAGCAGCCTAGCTTGCAGGGAGGTGACCTGCCATGCAGAAGTGGGATACGATCGGCCTGTTTCATCTAGAAACATCACCACAGACCGCCGTGTCAGCCACAGGAGCCTCTGCCAGTGCCGTGCTGGAGTGAGGGGCGGCTCGCGGAATGTGAGTGATCTGTAGGGGGTGTGTTTCAGGACAGGAGGTAAAGGCAGGTGAACTGCAATGGGTCTGACCAATGAAAATACTGTGGTACTCTTTCAAATGGCTAAACAAAAATGGCAAAATGAAAATGAAGGGACGTTAAATCTGAAATTGATATACCCACGCTAAATATTTCAAACCAGGGGGGAAGGGACTCCATTGCAGTTTACCTGCATTGTCCGGAAGAACATTAGTTACTGATTAGTCAAGCGGCCTGTCATGGAATGTCATGGAGACCCAGTCAGAGCAAATTCAAAACCAATGAATTTCAACATACCCTGTATGACTCAGAAACACTTTATTTGCAGGTAAGTCATGCATACTACTATTTTTTTCTAAACGATACAATGCGTGTGGCCCAGAGCACATGTACTGTATGGCAAATATATTACTAAGGCAATAATTCTGGGGAGTGAATGGTGCATAGATAATAACTGCATGCCCAGGCTACCATCACAGATAATTGCCCACTCTCCTTGTCTCCTTTCCTCCTATACAGGAAAGAGAAACACTGCAGCTGAAACAAGCCTCACTACAGAATTCCTTTCTGCATATTAGATGCTATATCCCATAACAATTTCACACTGATCAAAGACCAAACACATCAGTCCTGGTTTGTGTTGAGTACATAGAGACACTTAAAGGATTTACACGCATCTTAAGTGTTTAAACGGGATTCAACACGAGTGCTGGAGACTCACAAAGTTTGCACCATTATTGTACATATTTTTAGCCGATGTTTTCACCATACAAGTGCGAAATTAGACCGACGTACAAGTAAGAAACCAGAATCAGTCCCTGGATGGGGCTGTCGCTCCCCACACACACTACTAGACATTTACATGGAGAAACCTTTTGAACAGCGCGCTCACACACAGGTGTGCACACAGGTATACAAACAGGTTCTCAAAGACGCACACAGGAGTACAAACAGGGT
>JAODJX010000109.1:27981495-27993779 GCA_026776945.1 Isichthys henryi
GTGTGAGTGTGCTCTGCGATGGGCTGGCCCCCCATCCTGGGTTGTTCCCTGCCTTGTGCCCATTGCTTCCGGGATAGACTCTGTACCCCCCATGACCCAGTAGGATAAGCGGTTTGGAAAATGGATGGATGGATGTTTCCTGACTCTTGTTTTTTCTTTCCTTGCGATGGGTTTGCAAAATGGCTCCAGTGTTTTAGTTTGTTTCACTTATACAAGAGCCAGTGGCGGTAAATGTCTGCAGAGGCTGATATCGATTTGACCCCGAGTCTTGTGTCTGTAAACAGTGAGACCAGAAAGCAGCTTGTTGCCCTGGATCGGTTCTGTGCAACAGCAAGTGCTGGTCTGTTATTTTCCCTTCTCTGTTTCAGCTTGGGAGGTGCCATGGTCAGAAGAATAGGGAGGAAATTATCCTGTTTTTTCGTCTATAATTAGCAGATAGAAGTTTTCTGTCTCCCTGCTTGTGCTCATCTGGCTCATTTTCAAAAAGCATGAAATATATTTCGACAAACACAGTACTCTGTCTAGTTAAGGTCTAATTCTGCTCATTCTAATCTAAAGTCTGGATATTACATAGGACAGGTCAATGAGCTCTGGCTGGGGACTGGGGAACTCTTACAGAGTCACAAATGCAAGGGCCTTTACAATCAGTGGGTATTTTCCATGGAGTAAATTTGCTAGTTGGAGGCTGTATACCAGTGTTCCTAGTCAGATCCTCTGGTACTCTCAGCCAGTCATAGTTTTTGCTCTCTCCCAGCTCCCGGTAGGCAAAAACGTGAACTCTCTGGCAGGGAGCCTGGAGGGAGCAAACACATGGACTGGCTGTGGGTCCTCCTGGAATGGACTGGGAAACTTAGCCACCTGGGAATTGCTGTATACCATTTCCAGACATCACATCATGAGACAATGCGATATCGTGGACCTTTAAGCAGGTAATGATGGGTGGCGGGGGAGGAGGGCGATCGGGATCATAAGTACTGCATGATGTATTCAGCAGAGAAAGCTATGACCGACCTGAGTCACCAACATAGCGCTCATGGACACAGAATGCTGTTGAGGAAGGGGGAGGCTATCGACCTTCTCAACCGTCCTGCTCTACCCTGAAAACGAATCGCTCAGATATCGCTCGGAGTAATCGCTCAGAGGGGAATGCCCTGAGGGGTCCCTCACAACACAAGACCCTGAACTGAAAGAACGGCAAGGCCATTTGGGGAGGTCAAAATGAAACAAACAGATCATGGGAAAAATGAGAGTGAGAAATTTCAGAAAACAAATAAATGAGAAACATTGAAAAGACAATTTGCCGCACTTTAACAAAACACAGTCACTCAGCTGCTGTTTGACAGGGGATGAAACAGGAATTTTTTTCACTATATCTAATACAAACATAGATTGCTCTGAAGTCTATAGAATTCCTGTCCCTCATGTACCTGTTTATAAATCATGTTTAAAAAATGTCAGACCAGCACTGGGACTATCTGGTACAGTAAGCATGCCTCATCTCTGCGAGGTCTCATCAGAACGTTTTTCCACGTTTCAGAGGCAGCGCCCTCCAGCTCCGAGTGGACATGTTTATGGAATGGCTGTTGGTTGGGCGTCAAGCTCTGCTGCCAGACGCAGCGTGTGTATCCTGTCCATATTGAAGATGGTTATCCCCCATATTCAGGCTATTATCCAGGACAAAATGATGAGCAAGGAGATGAGCTGCAGACTCCAGTGACTGCACCATTATTTACTCATACACAGTGCACAGTCTGGTGTGGAAAATCAACAACCCACTTAGACATTTAAAAAAATTGTACTTTTAATGTCTGTTGGTCTCACTGGTCAGAGCCGATAATTAAAAGCAACCTCTTGACACCATTCAGGGACACTAATAGGATTAAAAACAGACTAGACATAACACGTCTTTTCTTTATCAACCAGAAACAAATGGTAAAACCTATGGGTAACAGAATGCTTTAATAAAAAGGGAGATTGATTTGAAAATTCACAGTAAATGCAAGTAGTACATTCTGTGGAGAGGAAATTATTACAGAAACTGATTAATCCTGGATATTTAACATTAACCTTTGTAATATGGGTATGAATGTCCTGGGGTGGGAGTATCCTATACTATCAAAAAAGAGTGTATAGTTTAGTTCCCCAAGGTACAAACAACATTAATGTATCCCAATGGTTACTCAGAGTCGATTTCTATACCTTAAAAGGTACATTTGCATACACTAAGGGTGCAAACCCTTGAGGGTACATCCCCAGGGACAAATATTGTACCCTCAAAGGTACAAATTAGTACCTTTTTTAATGAGTTTAGGTGGTTCATTATAAGCATATGCGTGTGTTAGAAACAGGAATCCAGTTACTCCATTCACCTGTACCATGTGTAATTGATTACAGGAATATATGATTGTATAGGAATATAACATTACAGTATAATGCTTTTCTTTGCTGCCAGTAAAGGCACCCATACTTTGATGCTCAAAATCAGCCCTGAGCCGTCGCCTTTTTTCCAACTCCAATCTCTAGATCAAATCCCTGTTGCTTCTTTGCTCCTCCTGCCATACTAGTCCAGACGGTTCAGGGACACCTTTATCTGGACGATTTTCACCCAGACAGTTAGATATTACGGATTTTCTATTAGGGAATAAGGCCAAAACAATTAAATGGAAACACAGCAGCATCTCATTTCTACATTACATTTATATTTGGCAGATGCTTCAAGAAAGCAAGGCTAGTCAGTCCCTGCAGCAATAGGTGTTCAGGGACTTGCTCAAATCACTCTGCGGACAATGAGGTTTGAACCAGCAACTGGCTGATTATGGCTACAGAGCTAACCATCACCCCATAGCAACTAAAAATTACTTAGAAGTCACAAGATTGAAATGAGGAACTTCAACACACTGGAACAGAACTCCAATCTTTTCAGCCACACATATCTTTGGCTCCCCAATTGAGATCTCTCCACAGCTTAGTGCTTGTAAGCCCAAGATCCTTTGCTGTTTTTTGGTGGCAACAAGTGATTGTCGTTCAGTACAGAGTGCTTTAGTAATTGGCCCAATAAAGCACAGATGCAGAGGAACAGAGCTGGGAGATCAAAAGCAGAGGCAGCGAGAGACAGACAATATCATTATGACTGAAATCACCATCTGTAGCTTGTGTTAATAATGTCATTGCTGGGATAAATATTAATGACGGCGCTGCTGCCTAATCATTCTACATAAATAATACATTTTATGCTTGTTCTGACAACGATGTGCAATTTTAATGACCAAGCTCATTATGGGCTCATTCTAGGGAGAATGATAAACAAAAACAAGAACAAAAAGGTTACTGATTGACTGATTCAGTTTTGTTAACCATCGGCTAAAGTAAGCCATTCTGTGTGAGGAATGTCTGGTGGACCATAGCTACCATGCAACAAATGGAAGCAAAATCCAAAAGATGAGTTCTCATTGTGATTGGCATGACAGAGAAGAACCACTGAACCTATCATCTGAAGACCAGCATTTCATTGTTTTCATGGAGACCCACATTTCGACCTTTTAATGCGGTTGTCATAGATGCAGATCTCATTCACGTGTAGCCATTGCATTTTTGATCAAACATGGTCAAGGACAAGAGCACAACTGTCCATCACCACACTGTGGAGACCAGCACCCTTTAAAGACTGCTGACATTGCTGGTTCCCTGTGATGCACATCTACAGAGCATAATGGAACACAGCTTTGTATTCTCCCATCCAGAACACCCATGGACACCCATCCAGAAGTTTGAAAGAAAATGTATGGAAAAGAAAATAATACATGGAAATACATATCATGCAAAACATGGTATATGAGAAACGAGGTAGAATACGATGAATACTGCATCTGCGGTTGTGTTCTTGATTGATGAGTGGCAGAAGGAGTGATTCTAGGCCAAGAATCACCCAAATAGCATCTCAGTATTGAAGAATAGAGGTCAATGGCATGCAGTCGGGGACTAAACGAAGTAATTGAAGAACATAAGATGCCTCAGCAGGGCAGACAGATGGGCCTCATTCCGCAACTGAGCTACCAGCCGTTTCCTGACCCCGGGCGTTTTGCTAATGTGGAAGGACGGAGCAAAAAATTGACTGAATTCACTGAATGAAAATCTGGCATGTAGTTTAGAGAGAATGTAAACAAGTAAATAAGCCAATCATATTCCCTTAACACATATCTTTGTTTGTGCACAGAGAACAGGATGTGTAGACATCAATGAACATCTCCATGCTGGTTCTATGAGAAGGGGCAGCCAGAGCATGTAGTGGTACCGCACAGGGCATGTGGAGGTACCGCAGAGAGGATGTAGAGGTACCGAGGATGTGGAGGTACTGCACAGAGCATTTGGAGGTACCGCACAGAGCATGTGGAGGTACCACACAGAGCATTTGGAGGTACCGCACAGAGGATGTGGAGGTACCACACAGAGCATGTGGAGGTACCGCACAGAGTATTTGGAGGTACCGCACAGAGGATGTAGAGGTACCGAGGATGTGGAGGTACTGCACAGAGCATGTGGAGGTAACGCACAGAGCATTTGGAGGTACTGCACAGAGCATGTGGAGGTACCACACAGAGCATTTGGAGGTACCGCACAGAGGATGTAGAGGTACCGCACAGAGTATTTGGAGGTACCGCACAGAGGATGTGGGGACTTTAATCAGCCCTCTAACCGTCTCTCAGATTATTAATTATGCAAGAGCGTAAAGGGAAAAAAAGTTTGTTGGGTAGATGATTAAGATATTCCAGAATAATTTAAATTGTGAAGGTGGGGGGTGCTTCACTCTAAGTATGGGCCTGCAATCAGAGCTGAACCTGGAGAGATCTGATACTCAGTGAGGAGGGGTAGTCAGTGCAGATCATGGGGGGAGTGTTCACCTATAGGGGCACTTTATTTCGTGATGCTCAAAAATCACGTTTGGCAAAATAAGATTGATACGAACCAATAAACTAAAACACCAACATGACTCATTATATCTTATTTAACATAATAAGGCTCTTAATCTACATTATTTTTTATTATAAATATAAAATAAACACATTTTTAAAAGAGCCTTTTAAAACAGGTTTATTTTTACATTTCTGATTCGTTAAACTGTGCCTCAGACACTGTCAAATAAGTTGCCAACACAAATAAGTGCTGCAAATCATCTGTATGGAATTCAAAATGTAAGACAAAGGAAGACAAATGTCTTTTGGGTTACCCGTCCTTTCTCACAGAGGCACCATACTGTCTATGAGTCCGACAGCAATGACAAAAATGAATGAGCGCACGCGGAGCTCATGCAAAAAACAGAGGTGGTAAACTTTACACTACAAACTGCAAAATTGGAAAACTTGCCAAGATTTCTTTCCTAAGATGGAGTAAAAATATTTTTGACTGCTAAAATACTGGAATAGTGTAGCTTTTGGAAAAAAAGTCAAAATAGTGTATAGTGTCTGGGCGATATGTAAAATTAGATACTGCTCAAGCCTAATCTCAACCCACCTGACTGTCTCAGTCCTTGCGATGTGACAGCTGCATGTACATAACATGCAATGTTGATAGTATTATCACATATTGTACAAGCCTACTGTATAGCATATCAATCCATCTAACTTCTATACCATTTATCCAGTACAGAGTTAAGATGACCCTGGGTTCTATTTCAGCACCCTGCCATCCCATTTCAGGGAATACATCCTCATGAACACATACTTGAACATACATTACAGACGCTCCTCTACTTACGACTGAGATTAAAAAAAAAATCTTTAAATAAGAATAAGCTGTTCTTGTAGATAGCTGAACGTATGAATCACAGATCCATCTAGCATGCGTAATGTTTTGTAGAAACAGGCTCTAGCCTTTGGATGAAAAGTGGTGGCCCATAAGACACTTGACATGCCTTTCAGCTTCAGTTTTTCCTTATTGGTCATCTGCTCTGTACAGTATATGTTATTGCTTGACGGTACTAAAAAATTCGCACTACACTACAGTACTGTTAAAATCCTTTCCTACATGTACAGCGTCCTCCACAATTATTGGCACGCCTTGAAAATATTTGTAAAAAATCCACCTTTTGGTGAAGTAGCTTCATGTCACACTGAAAAAATGAGGAAAATCCAACCTTATTTGAAATAAATTTAATATAAGAAAAACAAGTCCTTCATCAAGAAATAATTATTTTCAACAAAAACACATGTACCACGATTGTTGGCACCCCTGCATTTAGTCCTTTGTACAACCTGCCTTTGCCAGTATAACAGCACTGAGTCTTCTCCTATAACATTTTATAAGGTAGGAGAATACAGAACAAGTCTTTCAGAGACCATTCCTCTTTACAGAATCTCTACAGATCATCCAGGGTCCGAGGCCCTCTCTTGTGTGCTTTCCTCTTCAGCTCAGCCCACAGGTTTTCACTGGGGTTCAGGTCAGTCTTCTTTCCTGGTAAATTGTTGCTGACTGTGTTGCACGGGTCCATTCTGTGGGACGTGGCATGATGGTCACACAAGTATCTCTCAATGCATTGATATATGTAGGTATGGTAGATATCTGATTGGGTCAACTGTGAGATTTGGGAATTTTAGATTTAGGTCACTAAGACATTTTGATTAGTAAGACATTTTAAGTCAGTCGCAGTACAACGTCCATTTCTTCCAGTCAGCAAAATATACCATGGGGGCCTCCCCACCCTCAGTCGGGAAAGATACTGAAGAATTCACCCTGGTCATGAAATATACCATCGTGATTCAATAGCTCTCCAGAGAATTTTCTATCTCACGGTAGCTCTCATAGCAAAAGAGGCTGGACACCACTTACTGAAAGAGTTTTTGTGTACTTCAAGTGTTGATTTTGACACTCACTGTGTTAAATATGGATAATAAAGGCCACAGACATTTTTGACACCACCTCAGACACCAGTTTTTCTTCTCTGGGGACAAGATATTTAATACATCTAACATCTAAAACACATTAGAAGATAATTGTATGGCATAAAGAAATCATCTATACTGTTATGCTCGCAGCTGGAGGGATTTTCACTATAATCTTCAAAAGATTTGATATGTATTATGTGTGCTGAAAGCTGGGGACCAGGATATATTTGAACATTATCAGATATGCTATCATTGAAGGTTTTTAATCCCTGCTGACAAATCACATAAAATAACCATAACTGCGTTTTTCTGCTCATTTGCATCTATTAATTTTGCGTTCTTTAACGGTAAAATAACTGCTGCTCCAAGTCTGGAAACGTTAGTGCGGTGCATTCAACTCCAAATGCATTAGACCCATGTGTGCATAGAGCAGTGAAGGAAACACTTGGAGTCTCAAAGGCAGCAATAAATTTGTGGACCAGCACAACTTCATCTACCTCGTCCTGACATTTAATTTCGAAGTCAAAACTAATTAGCTACGACAGCTTCACTGAGTCCCTTTGAGGACTGTTGTGTCAGTTCAGATCGCTGTGTTTTGCATTCTGGATCAATTCTTCACGCTGCAGGAGGCAAAAAAAAAAGCCAATGGAAGAAGTGTCCACAGTCTTGTAGTGATGGCAGTGAAAACTCAGACATTCACATCCACATGAAACTCTGAGGTACCATCGTATCGCTGCACGGCTGCACGACGCCACAGCGAAACCTCATCAACAAAGAGAAGGCAGTGTTACAGCAGGGGGGACCTCCCACTGACTGATCCCCCCTCCTATGCCTGGGGTAGGAGCCACATTCTGGCACATGGCTCAAATGCGGCTTCACTTAGTCTCTTGTTTTGTCAGCAGCACCATAGGTCAGGTTGGCCATTATAATTACACAGTCCTCTACGATTTTCAGTTTGCTAAGCAAACCTGCATCCCTCACCATTACAGAGTTTTAGTAAGGAATCTGCTTCAAATGTAGCACATCTTTAACCTCTGCCATCATGGGAGATGCAGTCATCTACTCAAAATGGAACAGTCTACATTGAACATCTATACTTTACACAACCATTTAAAGACAAGCATAAAATACCTTCAATCTTGCCAGCATTTAGTAACAGCCATAGTAAGGTAATGGATAAGATGTGTCATTTACTGTGTGGACTATGAAACCAAAAGGAAACCAAAACTGTCAAGTTAACACCTTACTGGGAAGAATTTGACAGCTTTTTTGAAAAAGCTACACAATTGCATACTTTTAGTTTAATCATAGATTTACACCCTATTTTGTATGAACTCTGGATGTATTTTGTGTGTCACAATATGTTTACCCTGCAGCCTCTTCTCCAGTAACATTATCTAGTACAACAGCTTGTCTGCTCCCATATGAAATGAATCATTACATCCCCACGCTACGCCTCATGGGACCTGTTAGCGCTGATCATGACACATAAGTACACAGCTTTTTTTTCATTCTGTCCTTCATTCAACAGATTATTTGCACTGATTGTATTCTGTCAGGAGTAATATGATAGAAGTGTGTGACATTGTATTGTTTGAGAAACAATAATTGCATAAAAAAAGAAACCTATAAACTTCAGCGTCAGTGAATCAAAGCTGTTCCTAGAACAAGTATTGGGAAAACAGATTAACAAATGTCAAGACACTCTAAGCCATGTGCTTATGTGTCTGTGTCTTGCCCCCCAGGGACACTACCCCCCTCCCTCCCCCAGCAACACATGGGGGAATTATCCAATGATAGCTGTGATGGAAACAGCGGGTCACCAGCTCCTTTTCTGTGAGCCCATCTCATGATCTTCTAGTTGAAAAATAATACTTCTGTGTTTCAAACTAACATTTCTCTCCCGGCACATGGGTTAAGAGAAAAAAGTCAAGCCCCCGCCCCAGTGATGCCTAGGGTTCTGCTGATTTATTTGTTCTTCTTCCAGCAGCTGACATGTCATCCCCCAGGAGACGTGATGTCACAGGGGGGATTTGTGTTTATGTCTTAGGTCATAGGAGCTTGCCAAGGGAAAAATGACGGGGGAGGAAAGGGGTAGCACGGAGCCCCCAGGAAAGTCACACAAGAGCTTCAGCCTGCTTGGTGAAGGAGCAGGACCATTAGGGTGGGAAACCATCACAGACCTGTGTGGACCCAATGAACCATGAATATCAGAGAAGATCATTTACACGCTTTGCCCCAATTAAGCTGTTTTTGTAGCCTATTTACACCTGAAGCAGATTGCACTAAATATCTTAATAGCATGTCAACGTTTAAGGTATTAACTCAGCTTGCCAACATAGCTCCATATTACTACACTACTAATAAAATGACATAATCTTCCTGGAATCCTGATCCATTAGCTTTATGATGATCCCATGGAAAACATAACTAACACCACAATATGCCATTACTGGTCCACGATCTTTTAATTTCCAAGTGACATGTATAGTGTGCTATCTAACATTTAATATTAGTTGCCATTCAGGTCAGCACATTTTGTGGGTAAAGGAGGAGAACAAAACATGTTTCCTTAAATGGTGCTGCAAAATCAGACCACAGCAAAACTGCTGAAGCGTGATTTGGTATTTAACTTTTTTTACCCAAAGCGGAATGTTGAGACATGACTCTCTGGGCCTTTAGTGGAGAGGAACAGCCTTGTGGCACAGAGGAGCAGGCGTGCAACCGAGGGAGGCGACCTTCCGGCTCACATCGCACTTCCTCAGGGTGGCGGAACACCGCTCCATCAAGCAGGGGCCAGGGGGAGTCGGGACGCTCCTGGCTGGTGGTTGGCGTCACATGTCAGATCTTGGTAATTGCAGCTTGTCACCAGGGCTACAGGCCCTGGAAGAGACACGCTACGGGAGAGAGTACAGCACCTGCTGCTCCAGCGACACATGGCAGCCCTACTAATTACCGTCTGACCAAGCTGCCTGCTGCTCTGTCAGAGTGAGATGCGGATCTAGAACAAAGATCTGTGCCTATCCCTGCACTTAACTTCACTATGTCTCTGTGACACATGTACGTGCAAGAATGGACACCAAAAAGTGTAAAGCTGGAGAACATATCTTAAATATAATGAAAGGAGCTTCTTTCGGTTTTGCGTTTTACAAACCACCATGGGTGTGAATTAGGGGGGGGGGGGTCAATACAAACCAGTCAATACAAACTCTTGGACCCCCGTAAATGGATGGAGACCACATCCCCTCCAAAGCTCAACCCAGTGTCTAGTTACAGAGTGCTTTACACCATTCCATCCGACGCTTAGCATTGCACTTGGTGATGTTAGGTTTGCATGTAGCTGCTTGGCCATGGAAGCCCATTCCATGAAGTTCCCAGTGCACAGTTTTTGTGCTGCAGTTAATGTCATAGGAAGACTGGAACTCTGCAGTTATTGAATCAACAGAGCATTGACAACTTTTATTCACTATGTGCCTCAGCAATTGGCTCTGTTACTTTGCGTGGTATTTTATGAGTTTCTGTCATTCCTAAATGCTTCCACTTAGCAATAATGCTTGGAAGCATCCTAGCAACCTAGCTCGGAAGAAATTTCACAACTTGACTTATTGCAAAGGTGGCATCCTATTACAGAACCATGCTTGAATTCACTGAGCTCTTCAGAATGACTCCTTCTTTCACAAATGTTGTAAACCTGACTGCATGGCAAGGTGCTTGGTTTTATACACCTGTGGCAGTGGGTCTGAACAAAACACCTGAATTCAATGATGAAGAGGTGTGTTCCAATACCTCCCTTCAGCACCACACCGCTGGACAGCACTGGGAAGAAAGGGCAAGAAATACAGCAGCCATTCAAGAGAATCACCCACTGTCCATAAGTCCTGCATACATGAGGGTGGGGAGCTGTAATATGCCAGAGGACTGAACTCTGTCTGCTGACCAGATTCTGCAGAGGCTGACTGATACCATCGAGACTGTCACCCCACCCCTCGGAAAGCTTCCTTTCGGCAGTGTTGCTCTCAGTGGAGGAGCCGATCTCATCCATTTGTTTCCCTGTTCCACTCTGTCACAGCCGTCTCCCTGTGCTGCGCCCCCCCATAACGTAGCCCTCAGGTTCTCAGAAACTCCCCAGATTCACCTTCATTGTTCTGCCTATGATACATATACAGTACAGTATACTGTAAGTGATTTAAATTATAGAAATATAAGACAAACATTTTCTGTTGAATCAGTAACTTTAAAAAACAGACAAGGAAAGCCCAGTATTGGAAACCCTTTTTAAAACACCTATTGAAAATAAAGAATAATACAAAAAATCTATATGAATTACGGAAAAGTGCTGTTAAGTGCTATTAAGTATGTGAGGACCTGCTTGAAGCTGTTCCACTAGGCTAAATACTGCAAATTGTGTTATTACCAGTTTTGATTGCTAATTTCCCCATGAAATGGTAAGGCCTACTTCAGTTCCCACCGCAGGGAAATTAAATGAATATATTACATATGAGAAAAAGGTTATGAAGACACACAAAGCAGCATGTGGGTGTGAAGAGGCCCCCTAAAATAAATGCAGCTGTCATTATAATTATCAGCCTGAAGAAGACGTCAGGAAGCCAAGGCCGATCAACGTCAATAGAAGATGCGGTAACGGCCCATCCCCGCCCCCGCCACCACTGACAAGTTGCAAATCTATACATAAATCAGTCTTCCTGATCTAGATCATGGACAGTGATTCAATGCTGGTGTTCTTCAGTAAAGCGTAGGCCTGTTGGTTCACACTTGTAGATCTTCTGCTACGGATATGAAGGAATGTGGTCATAAATGACCAATCCTGCAATTTTTTTTTTTTGACAAACCACCGTAAAACCCGGAACGCCAGAACTCCTCTACGCAAGCGGCAATCGCTTTTGTTTTTGCTCCTCCAAAGCCGCTTTGCTGCGTTATAGCGTAAAATAACAAGGGTTTCCCCAGCTAAGCAGGACTGCAGTGCTGCAGATGGGGGCTATGCGTGCGTGAATAAAGGACCCGGATTTCCCCCTCTGCTTTAAAGGCCCACTGGGCCTGAAAGTGAAATCATCACGCCAAGGTTAAACCGGCTAACGAGCGACATTTACCATCCCTTTAAAATTACAAGGCAGAGCGAATGAACCGCAGCTGGCAGAAAGTGCTGTCATGGCTAAAGCACAGGGTTAAAGTTACCGTTTGGCCAATGGAGAAGTACCCATTTGGGGAAAACCCTGGGACAGAGTGGGATAAATGGAGCATTTACTCATGCTCACTGCTTTGCATTGCAAAATTATATACTGTATATATATATATATATATATATATATATATATACTCTGCGATGGGCTGGCCCCCCATCCTGGGTTGTTCCCTGCCTCGTGCCCATTGCTTCCGGGATAGGCTCCG
>JAODJX010000109.1:27997985-28017073 GCA_026776945.1 Isichthys henryi
CGACGACATGGGGAGAACATGCAAACTCCACACACATGTAACCCAGGCGGAGACTCGAACCCGGGTCCCAGAGGTGTCAGGCAACATTGCTAACAACTGCACCACCATGCCACCCCTTCAATTGGATGTATAATATATTTTTCTCTGTAGGCTGACATAGATCTGCTAAAATTTCTGTTAAAATGAGATTATGTACATAATATAGGTACCCACATTGAAACATTATTCTGCTTTGCCTCCAGTCCTGTCCTGCCCAGACCCAGACCCAGGGGCACTGCCAGTTTGCCCCCTGCAGGATGCATCTCCCTCCTGAGCTGATGGAGGAGAAGCTGGCAGACTAAGCCACTATAGCCAGCAGTCACTGAAAATTTCTCTATGAGAAGCAACATGTGCTGCATTTGAACACCAACCAAATGCAGAACCAGCTAGATTTATACTTCTGCGCAGAATCTACTCTGTCGGTAGCCAATTAGCTTCGGCCATAGGAGGCTTGAGTCAGGCTAGAGTATGTATGTGAAAAGGTTGCACGTCTACGCTGTATTGATGGCGTAGATTCTAAGCTGAAGTTTAAATTAGCCGTTAGTGAGCCAAGAGGCCGTAAGGTCGCAGAGGTGGGGGGCCTACAGTATACGCGCCTGTCTGTCATGTGTACGTGCAACATGCCAACCAACACTCACGTTATTCCTGGGTTCCTCTCGTATTTCTCGGCCTTCTCCTGGAGCCCTCCTGTTTTGATGTTTCTCCAAGGAAACTCGTGTCATTTGCATGGCCCTTAAACTTTATTATGAATAATTGTCATACATGGATCCTTAAGTTTTGTATGTTTGTCTGATATTACTCAAGTTGCCAGATTGTCAAAAAAACACAATTTAGACGCACACTCTACATACAATTTCAACCCAGCTGTCATCACAACCTGGCAACTCACATGGAAACTACATCGATATTTCAATTCAATATGGAAAAGTGAAGATAATTGAAGCCATGGGCAAGTATGGGGGGAATGGGGGGGTTGTAACCCAATAATCAAAACTAGCTAATACAATCCCCTAATAATCCCCTAAATGGGTGGAGACCTTAAGCCCTCCCCAATGTTCAAACCAAAGTTACGTCCTTGATTGTAGCAGTAAAATGTCAATAACATTCGATAGCACATATGTCAAACTCAAGGCCCCCGGGCACATCCGGTGCACAGCACAATTCATTAGGTATGTAGGTAGGTAGGTAGAAAACTTTATTAATCCCTCGGGAAGGTTCCTGCGGGAAATTCATTATGGCCAGCAAAATCATTTTGACATCCTGCTAAAAATGGCCCAGGAATAGGGGTGTACACAAAAACACTTCAGTAAAAATCTCGGTTTTGGGTTCACGGTTCAGTGCAATGTTGGTATAACAGGGACAAATTAATTTGTTTTGAAATTAGTCATTATTAAAACTGTAATTACAAAACAATTAAGAACAATTGTGAACCAAATGCATTGTGTCTGTTGGCGTGTCTGAGTAACAAAACCTAAGGGACAACTTATTTGCACGCTGTAAAAATAAATACATAAAATAAAAATTCAAAGATAATGCCGAAATACCGTGTTCTCTACTATCACATATCTTAGCTTGTGTTTTTTAGCCAGGTCTGAATTCCCTGTGAAAAGCCTCTTACAGTAAATGCTGACTCGCAGAGGCTGTTTCTGCCTTGCTCTTGTCATACGCACACTTAGAGGATGTTGTCCCGAATGAGTTAGCAAGCTGGATGCGATTCCAGAAACATATCCAAGTTCAGTATAACAGAACCTTATCAGCTACTCTCTCTCCAAGTTTTGGTGCAATTTATTTGGAAACAAAAATGTTCCCAAACCACCGATTATGACTAACTGAAATCAGCTTTAGCGGTAATCAACTCACAGCAGTTAGCATAATTTTTTCTGTGTTGAAAATCTACTTGAGAATTTAGATTCCACCCATGTCAACAAATGTATTCATTCATTTCATTGTGTATGCTGAGCCAAAAATGATGCAAGTGAATGGTACACCTTTCCTCTTACCGGCCCTCCCCCCGCTCACAAGCTCAACAGCAGCAAGTATAAATTTGCCAAAACATTTTAGCTGTAATCTGGTTGCTTTCATTTCCTGGGACTAAACTCAGAGTCTATTTCTCATTTAAAACAGGGATCCTGTGGATGATACAGTAACTTATAAAAGCAGATGAATAATAGCACAGTGGACACATCTGATTTAATATCTTCAGATAGGTTTTGTAAATTATTGTTAAAATTTATTTTTCAGGAATAATGTTTACTATAGAGTTCACATTTGTAAATGTTATTTCAATATTTCAGATTTTAACCAAATAACTGCCCAACAAATCAGAAAGTTTGGGTCATTCTATTATTAACTACATAAATAAGCCTTGGCTTGCCCCCGAATTCATTGGTGGTTTATAAGACAGCCTTTTTAGTGAGTGAGTTTGACACCACTGAGTTATATTGTTGTCCTGGACAAAAAAATACAAAAAATCTGTATGTTTAGTCAGAATGGATAAATTGTACAACTGACCGAAGTTTACAAAAATCCCTCAATAGACCTGTATTTCAATGAAGAGAGAAACAGTCTTTTATATTCATTATAGATTGAACAGAAATTTAGGTTTGTTTTTACTTGGCTGCATTACACAATGAACAAAGCAAAGAAGGAAGCCATATTGAATAAGCTGAGGATTTATACAAGTCATCCTGAATTTCCAAAGAAAAAGGCGGATGGAACGGATAAGAGGCACTCAGGAGCATTCTAATTTCCATGTATTTTATTCATTCCTTTCTCCCCTCTGTAAAACTGCGCAGAACCATTCTGTGATGGCTTAAAAACTGAAATTGCCTTTATGGATGAACTACTCTGCAGCCGGCAACTGCCAGGGGAGCCTAACGAGACGGAACGTCTTCCTGGATTCCCTCAGCGCCACGGATCTGCGAGAAGGCCACACCAAGCGTGGCCCTGGAGCCTCTCGGATGATGGTTCGAGAGAGTCCTGGGAGTAGGAGAGTAAACAGAGGAGTTGGGAGCTCTGGCTCCACTTCGGAGCCGGAAAACCGGCAATTAAATGAAAAACAATGTGTTGCTCCAGAGATGAAAGGAGCTGGGGATACAAAGTGATAAATTAGTTCGGAGCTGGAGGACACATGGGGAGGGTACATCACCAAGCACAGAGCAGAGAGGGTAGTAGTGAGAGGATACAGGCCCGCCTCTAAAACAGTCTGTTCCTCTTTTCCAATACGGCCATTTCACTGGTCACCTTACATTAGGCATTTAACTACTTTAAGTTGTACAGTTTCTCAGAAAACATTTTGGACCATGTGTGGCTCTGTATTCCATCAATATATATGGCTAGAAAACAACTTAACATGCTCAGTCTAAGAGATACACAAGGGCCTCTCCAGGAACAGCAACTCCAACTACTGAAACTGCTAGTTCATCAAAAATATTATACAGCGTACTAATTTAAACAAATTTAGAACAATATATACCACATGAGCACATATACAAAGATACACATACATTATTAAGCATTTTAATAATGCAGAAAGGCCATTTGTCTTCCATAATTTCTTAGTTGCCTGGAGTCTGCACCTGGAAGCAAAGGGCTCAGTCACACACTATGGGCAATTTGGAAGAAACGGCCTAACTGCAGGTTTTGGGAACATGTACGGACAAGGAAGAACATTAAACCCCATACAGAGAACTAAAGGAAGGTTTTGAATTTCCATCCCTGCAGAGCTGAGACCCCAGTACCAAATGTAACACCCAATTAAAGAATTTTTCAATGAATATTAGTAATTAATAAATACTAACACAGTGCTGCAACAATAGAACTACTTGTTTATTTAATAGTTGAAACAATATCCCAATCTGCATTCAAAGCGTAATCATATTAAACTATATTCTTATGTCTTATTTTACAGATGTACATGTTTTACGATGTAAAAATAAATGTGTAGCTTTTTGATAAGTAACAGCATTTTAGAAGCAGGGAGTAAACAATATGACCTCTAATATGCAAACAACGGAAGGAATTTTGTCTTAAAAGCCATGCACTATTTCCCCTGATCATATAATGCAATTTTTTCATTCAGCCGTGCAAGATGACAGAGTTCTACGAAACAATTCCGTTCTTCCTGTCTGGTTTTCAGCATCTTTGTAAATTTTGCAAACTGAATTAGATCGTTTTTTAGGTTGTGAAAAAATCTGATCTTTTCTGTCACTGATATATAACTCAATCAAACATCTAATTCTCAGGAACAAACATGTTCTGCCTCCTATAATCCAAAAAATATTTTGTTGAATAATTCAATAAATTAAGTATTTATTATTCAGCATGGAAAAGCTATAAACACAGGTTTCAGCAAATCATTACTTAATAGCACATGTCACATTTTCCAATGGCTGGTTGTATAACCATACAGTATGAACCCATATTAGGGTTAGCCAACTAAAGCTAGAGTTAGGCTTAGAAAGGTTATGGCTTTTTCACCTATCAACACCTCATTTTTTGATTGTTCAGGGCCCATGTATAATGGGAAACCACAGATTAGTTTAATTTACAGTAAATGAACTTTAGTTAAAACAGTATCAGATCTTCCTTAGAGGGGTTATCATGTGAAGTTCCTTACAGGAACAAGGTCTAAATTTATCCCGAAAGTTACTAAGATGTTTAAGACAGGATTCATTTATCTGTTGATCACACTCACTATGACAACATGACTGTTAAGACAACAGGCCAAAATGGCAAGGTAGCTACAGTATGGAGAAACGAGTACTCACTAACAATGGGAAAACTGGTATCAGATTTCTCAAAAAGACTTCTGTTCTGAGTACTAATCAAATAGTCATTTTCACTTGTCTGTTTGCTTTAGAAAAAAAAAACAGATATAACCTTTTTTTTTAAAAAAAAAAACATAATTCACATTTAAAAATAAAGTTTTATCGGTTTGCATTAAATTATTCGTAGGTTTTTTGTTTCATCACTGCATTCTTAATGATGCTCCAAAAGTTACCCAGACATGGGGTAGTGTGCCCCCCAGTTCAGTGGTCCATGGCTCAGTCAAGAGTATCATTTCTTGGTTAACATGAGCCCTGCAATCAAATAAAAAATAGCAAGAGACTCACTTCAGCCGCCAGGTAGCTTATGAATTCTATGCTACCTCAGGACCTGGATTATTTGCCATTATTACAGGTGTGAACCACACCATGCTGCATAATGGAAAATAATCAGAGAAGAATATGAGTCTTTCACAGTGATTCCAATTTCATTAAAGTTATATATACAGATGCACACACACATACACACACGCGCATGCACGCATGTTATTTTACAGTTTCTATATATTTTTAATTATTGTAAAATGTAGAGAAGAATCATTATAAGCGTAGGTGTTTCCAACCTGTTGACTGGTACAATATGTGTGTGTATCTATAATACAACACTCAAGTTGAGAGTGACTACATTATTTGACAGTTACTTTCTCCCAAAGCAACTGGACATAAGGGCCTCGCTCAAGGACCCCATAGTAACATTGCTCCGTGCCCCATGGGATTGGAACTGCCAACCTTCTAATCACAGGCACAGTGCTGCCTAGCAGAACCAATCACAGCCTGACAGCAACCGCTCACACGGGGTGTTTCACCTGTTTTTTGCTAAAAAATAAAAATAACTAAACAATTATTTTCAAATAAAAGAAAATAAGGTCAAAAACTTCTAATTATGCAGTGGTATTGGTTAAAGTCTTTTCTTATTTCATTAGAATACTAATTAAGAATTTTCGGTTTAACAGCTCATCTAATTTTGCTGACAGACTTACATACGTAAATCCTCTCCTTCAGAATTGCACCATTCATGCTAAACTCTTCGTATTGTCATGCATAACGCTGACAAACAACCTCTTGCTTTGACACTGAACACCAGTGTAAAACCAGACATTAAATGGCTCCAACTATAGAAAGAACCTCACTTTGCTATTTCACAATTGGTGTTTCAAAACCCACATCATTTTACACGGTTCATAAGGTGGAGGACAGGTACAGGGGATGAGGGGGTTGCTATGGTCATGCTGTGTGGGTTATACATGGTCTTTGATCAATCTAATCAGGAAGGGAGTAGGAGCTGCTGTGGACTCTGGACTACTTTCACAGTAATATGTCCACTAAGGGTGCTCTTTGTTGGACATCCAGATGCTATATGGCTGCGCTAGGGAACAGGTCTTAGGAGCTGTTTGCCTCATTATAATAAAAATATATATAATCCTAGGCCTGCAAAATATAAGATCCTGATTTCTGAATAGAATTCAAGAATCCCCAAACATATTGCAGATTTTCATTGTAGGTTATATTTTCTTAACATTCATTAAAATAAAAGCTGTTTTACAAACTGAAGTGGCCATTGACTTTAATAAGCTCAGACATCCATTTCTCATTTTTAAATTAGAGCCAGAATTCCATAAACCTTGTCAATAACTTTCATTCAGAATGAGTCTCAGACACACTTTGTTAAAAAAAAATGAAAACGTATCACCAATACCTGCAACATAAATCATTCAAGGGTGGCTAAATGGAACGGAATCTATTAACTTAACCCTAACAATGCTAATTATAGACGTGGCATTGACGTGGCATTGTTCAGAGTGACTGGGGTTCACCTGTTTGATCCAAATGTGATAAATGGAACATCCCAAACTTTATTTTCTGTGCTTATACTGTCATTATGAGACTGATACAAAAGTCAGATAGGAAGAGGCATTCAGATTGTGGAGCTGCTATAAAGATCATCTCCAGATTGAGTTTGTTTCATTGAGTTTTCATTTTCATTTCCAGCACTTTTTATTATTGATCTTATGTCCATGGTCATTTACATGATAATAACATTTGCTTTGTGCAAAAGCTTATGATGTTAATGAAGACTTTGGATAACATCAATGGGCCTACATGGGGAGATGTCTCAGCTGAAGCAGTCCTTGATGATCTATCACAGCAGACCATATGTGTTTCTCACTGGGCTGCTCTGAAACTAAAAGGCACAGGATGGATGGATATACACCCACAATTTGGTTTCCTTAGGCAGCCTGAATTCAGTGCCCACTGGTCCTGCGAGTTTTTGAGAACATTCAATGGGCAGCCAGATAATGCGGCCGCGTAGCTGTGTAAGCAGACCAGGATCCTTTCTAAGCAAATGCTTACACTTCACAAATGAACACTTGGTGAAGCAGTTATGGTTGACGCATCGTTCGAAAGGTATCTTTCGAATCGTACATTTTCAGCTGTCCACTGAACAAGCTCCCCCAGTGGACAATGTGTTTTTATAACCAGTGTGTAGCAGATCAGTGGTTCGCACTTCTGCCTCACACCTGCAGGTTTAAGCTTGAATAAGAAACCGTAAGTTTAATGAAGTACAGAAAACACTCCTTTATATGAACATTTCTAAAGAAGTATCGAAAATTACTGTTCTTCGGTATTCAGTAGAAGAGCTATTGAAATGTAATTTGGGGATGTAATCAATTTAGATTTTCTACACATTCTGCAATTCTATTTCTTTGTTCATTACCAAGCACAACTAGTATCTGCTTGTTTATTATCCATCCCATGGATGACATGCAGTAATAGCCGGAACTTATTGTGTGATGTCATCCCTTTCTTCATACAGGAGCTTTTTTATGTAGTATACAAACGAAGGGCTGGAGGCAGAGGGAGACTGACAATGGCATTAAGGTCTCCCAGGAAGCCCGCCTCTGTGATGACTGCCCAGGTTTAATAAGCAATGACAATGATACGAAACAGCCATTTTGACTATAAAGACTGTAGTGAGCTTCCATTTCTAATGGTTACAGAACAATGGGAAAGATTTAATGTGCCGGAAAGACTAGTTCAGAACTCTAAAATATTGCTTAAAAAATACTGCAAAAAAAAAAATCAAAAATTGAACTTATTTTCCCCTCCAGTAATTGACATTTGGAAGTGGACAGGGATTAATACATTTAAGGGTCATTTTCACATCAGACACTTGCAGTTCATGATATCACAATTAACTATGATGTTAGATGTCATACATTTGAAAGATCTGCTGAGTAAGTATGGGCAATGGAAATTTTAATTTATGCTAAAAATATATAAAAAAATAAAAAAATCTACAGCAAATGCAATTTATTAAAAAAGAAAAAATGCCACAAGTCAGCTAATGTTAAATTGCATCTTTCTGTCTGCTCCATAATTAATATGGTCTCCTTCCAAATCACATTAAAATATATAGCTGCCAGGGGGGCCTTTCCAGCCAGTTTGAGATTTAGATGGATTAGAATGAGTTTGAATGGTCTCTTGTTGTAGGCATATAGAGGCTAAGTGTATGCCTGTTGGAGTACCTGTATAGGTAAATTGTAGAAATTCTCCGAGTCTAATCAGTTGCCCTGTTTTTCTCATTTTGTTTACATTCATTTATCTGTCTCTTAATTATATTTAACTAACTAATGATTGTTTAGTTAATCACTGATGACTGGGGAGCAAAATTTATACGTCATGTGACAGAAATGACTGATATCATAGATTACAGTACATGGATAAACAAAACACACCATGGTGATAGATAAACAAAAGTTTAATATATGCCTAATATGCTCCATCATTTATAAACTGCAAAGACATTTCTTTCGAATAGAGACTCCTTTATTTCAAACATCATCCATGCTTCTATTTCTTGGATTCCTTGGATATACCTTGGATTTCCCACAATGACCCAAAATCTCACCTATAACCTTTAGAATCCAAGGATAACCAAAAGTAGTTTTGGATTTTGGTGGTTTGTTAAAGAATGTGAACATCAGCTTTTAATCGATGTGAGTAGGTGTGGCTTATTTTTCAGAAAAAAAGCATTGTCCTATTAACAAAAGATTTCATAAGGATATCTTCTGGACTCAGTGAAGCAGGCAGGTAGTTTAATAGTACAAGCAATCTGACTACTAATGCTGTAATGGTTGCAAAAATCAAAAAGCCAATAACTCTGCATTATATCATAGTTTTATACATACCCTTGTGGGCAAATCAATTGTTCTAATTGCATGGCTGGCATCAGCCTACATGGTTTCAGCACTCGTTATGCAGGATTACCATTGTTCAGTCATCATGAAACCTGGCAAGGGTATCAACTTTTCGACACAGTTTTATCATGTAAAATATGGACTGAATAGACCATTACCACTAAGGGGGCATTACAGTGTTCAACTAACCCTTGAAAAAGTGCATCTCTCGCTGTGTTTAATGTGCTGCAAGAAAAAACATTCCTTATAAACCAATACTGGCTGGCATCTTAAATTTATTCTTAAATTTTAAAAAAATTATCTACTTTTAAGCAGCTTTCTGTAGGTGCTCAGGGCAGCATGGTGGTGCAGTGGTTAGTACTGTTGTGTCACACCTCTGGGGCCAGGGTTTGAGTCTCTCTCGTCGTTCCATTTGTGTGGAGGTTGCAGGTTCTCCCCGAGACGTTGTGAGGTTTCCTCCAGGTGCTCCGGTTCCCTCCCCACAGTCCAAAAACATGCCAAGGTTAATGGGGGTTAATGAACTGGCTGTGCTGTCACTGAATGGTTTGTGAGTGCGTCCTGTGATGGGTTGTTGCCCCATCCTTGGTTGTTCTTTGTCCTGCGTCCATAAACTCTGGACCTCGTGTGACTCCGAATAGGACAAGCAGCTTCAGAAAATGTAGGGATGTGAGTGCTGATCTCCTGGGATTTTAAAATATAACTGAAATAGTCTCTAAAATTTATTCAGAATGGTACAAAAAACATCCCGGGACAGACAGGTCTCTGGTTGTAAATGTCTTGTTGCTGTGAGAGGTCAGAGGAGAATGACCAGATTGGTTCAAGCTGACAGAAAGGCTACAGCAACTTAGATAACCGCTCTGTACATCTGGGGTGAGCAGAAAAGTACTTCAGAATGCATAACACATTGAACCTTGAGCTGGATGGGATACAACAGCAGAAGAGCCTGTTGGGTTCCACTCCTGTCAGCCAAAACCACGAAGCTGAGCCTGCAGTGGGCACAGGCTCACCAAAATTGGACAGTTGTAGACTGGAAAAATGTAGCCTGGCTTGATGAACCTCAATTTCTGCTGAGGCACACAGATGGTAAGGCCAGAATTTGGCATGAACAGCATGAATCCATTGACCCAAACCTGCCTTGTGTCAACAGTCCAGGCTCCTGGTGGTGTAATGGTGTAGGGAAATTTTTCTTTGGGTCTATTAATACCAGTCCAGCTTATCACAGTCTATGCGAGTATGTATGATAATGCACCATGTCACAAAGCAAAAGTCACCTCAAACTGGTTTCATGAACATGACAATGAGTTCATTATTCTTCAGTGGCCTTCCCAGTCACTGGATCTGAAACCAACAGGACACCTTCAGATTCGCAGCAGGAATAAGCAGGAATCTGCAGAAATCGCATGATACAATCCTGTCAGCACAAACCAGGAATTTCAAAGGAATATTTTCAACATCTTGTAGAATCCATGCCATGAAGAATTGAGGCTGTTTCGAGGGCAAAGGGCGGCCCTACCCAGGATTACTGTGGTGTTCCTAATAAAGTGGACAGTGAGTGCAGCTAAAAGAGGCTGATCAAATATGGCAAATAAGACAATCTGTTCAGAAAAACAAAATGAAACATGGATCGCACTGTCTGTTTGCCACTAAGTTTACCATACACAAAGTCAACATACTGTAATTTAAAGAAGTCATATAAAATTTAGCACACAAACATGAAAAATGCCAAAAGTTCCAAAATCATTTGACTGAGCAAGTTGAACTTTGAGTCCTCAGCAGATTTACGATTTCTATTGCAAGCTATTCTTGAATACAAAGAAACTGTGCAGATTCTCATGTGGAATGGGTGGTACTTTTAGAGCAGCTATTCATGGTAATCACACTGCGTAAGAATATAACAATGAGCCCTGACCTAGGGACCATCAATCAACCCGCCGCCCCAAGTACATGCTTACATACCTACTAGGTTTTCTGCATCCTTAATTAAACATGGTAGTAACAAGGCATAGCTTACTCTCTTGGAGAAAACGATGTGAAATTTAAGGTGTGGTTTGCAGCCTAGAGTGTTCCTGGTAAGTACAGCTAAATGTATCTACATATACTGTATCTACACACATACACATAAATGGATGGCAGAAATAAAAGACAAATTGTAATTGTGTCATGGAATGGAACTTGTTGTTGACGTTGTCGTACCTAATTACATGTTGTAATACACGTCTTAATATTATGACTATATTGATGATATTGCGATTAACTGTTTGTTCACCACAATTTTTTTGTGAAAATATGATGTGTTTTGAGCAGCAGAGATAACTATTCTGCACACAGAGGCACCAACAGCCACAACCCAGTTCAGAAAAATACAACTTTTTTTGTTACCAACAGCTTAGAGAGATGTTAATGGCTTTTACATGTGGCACGAAGAGTCATCAGTTGTCTATATAGGTAGCTTCAGCTTTCCAACCTATAGTCCAGAAAGATACACCAACCTTAATATCGGCAAAGCAAAAAATATATTGAGCATTCCTACCTATAGCCTGAAGAGGTATCCCATCATTGCTATGTACAACCAGGAGGGTCCCTTGCGTTCAGAGCAACAGCACTCAGAGAAAATGAACAGATCTATCACCGACATCCCCTTACAAGCTATTGATTGAGCGTATTTCCAAGGCGCAATTATTAAATTTGCCACAGGCTTGGTAATAGTGATAGCAAGGCTACAGACGCTCTGCTTGGTGCCAACCCCCTTCCATCTCGACTCCTCATGTAACCCAAAGCAGTTTATCACCTTTGCCTATCCCCCGGGAGAGAAAGCAATGAGGAAAGAGATCATCCTCTGGGTTAACCTTAAAAGCTTCTTTTATTGTTGTGTGGCCTTTCATCTATAATCTATTCCCCTACGCAACTGTAACCATCACTGTAAATTACTGGGTTGCATACATTTCTGATGAATAAGCAATATGTTCTGAGTGGTCACTTCATCACTTCACTACAGGTAATATGAATTAGGATTTAGAGAACAATTAGGAAAAAACTGAGAAATGATAACCACCCTTGAGGGTAATTTATGGGGAATATCTTGGTATTAAATCTCTGTGAAGCTTAAGGAAATTATGACAGAGTGCAATGCATAATAAACAATTCTCCTAATAAAAATGCAATTGAATTAAGTCTGACTTTAATTGCTAATAAAAGTAGCATTTTACATAAAATTTATACTGAAAATCTATTAGAAAATTAAGATACGCTAAGCTGTGTCACTTTTGTCTGGTACAAATAATAGTAGTAATTTTAGCTACTACAGTAACACTTCTCACAAAGGATTTTTAAATATTTACATGAAATAGAATAGTGGTTAAATAATATAATATTGTGATATTTACTTAACAGTGAGAACTGCTTACTGCCTAGTATGATGGTAACATTCAAGATTTTGTTTACCTCAGGGGTCAGTCAAACACCTGCAATCTGAAAAAGGACATGCAGACTTTCAAGCATTTCAGCATCACACTTTTCAGTATGCATAGGATTTAAGAAAACAAAGTTTGCATTTCAGAGACTTAGTGTTTCCCAAAGTCATAGCACTTAAACGAAAATATTTATTATTCATAACTGTTTAGACTTCCAATGCTCGACACGGGATTCTTTGATTATAGTGGAATGGTCTTTGATTTTAGTTCTTGTACACTCAGGCTTACGGTTTAATCAACGCTTACATTTAAATGCATCTATATTAGAGCTGTCACACTTACTTCATTAAAATTTTCCCTTTGAATTACTCGGCAATATGGCAAAAGGGAGATGATGCATAGCGGATGGAGGTGAAAATAAAGAGTGAAAAACATCAGTGGTGTGGAAGCACGTCACATTAAAAGTGAAAAAAATTGTTGTCCTTCAGTTTTGCAAAGCATAACTTAAATATTACGGAAACATGGCTGCAATGCAAATGCATCTTAAAAGAAGACTCGGGTTTGATAGACTTACCTAATAATGCAAGGTTAGGTGCCATTTAGCCTATGGAAGTAGCTTAGTTTGTCTTCATCATCACTTTCACTTTAAGTAATTTTTCTTAATTTATTTTCTACTTCCTCTATGTCAAAATATTCACTGATAAAAAAGTTAAGCCTTGTCACTTACATAATACGGTACTTATTAACCCTATAAAATTTTTTGCGAACATATTGTGTGTTTTGAGTAGGGCTGAACAATATTTGATATTTTTCCGATATTTCAGAGTTGACAATGAACTATATAGCAAAAAATAACTTATCTACCAACAAAATCTGTCAAATAAGATGGTGGCATGGGCATTAATTGTGCCAACAAACACGAAGCAATGCGACAAATCACTTGCTTTGGCTCAATTTCCTCTCTATGAAATACAAAATATTTCCCTACAGTGGAAGATGAATGTCTTTTCGTGACCAGTTCATGTTTGTGTTTCTCCTCGTCGCTTAATTTTGTGTAATTTCTTACAAACACACCACACAGTCTATGAGTGAGTCAAACAGCAAGGACGAGAATGGTTGTCATTGTCTCAGAGAGCGCAAGAAGAGCTCATGCAAAAATGCCAATTTTTACGTATAAGAGATAATTTTGAACAGGAACCATCGTTAAAATTGCAAAGCTTGCTAAATTTATTTTCCTACGATTGACTAAAAATGTTGTAACACAAAATATTGATGGTTTGAACCCGGCAGATTATTGCAGTCCTTGTGATGTGATAACCGTAATTGCATGTGCATGAAATGCCATATCAATATTAACATCACATTGTACGAGCCTATCAGGGCGGCACAGAGGTGCAACAGGTAGCGCTGTCACTGCACACCACCATTTTGTGTGTGAGGAGACCTCCTTCTTCACCCTGTGTGTGTCTTTTGTCTCCTTCCACTCAGGTGCCCTAGGCCGATATGGATGGGGGGGCCACTGGAGATATTTTTGGACCAGAATGAAAATGAGAGGAAAGTATAAATAATGGAATGTCAATAATACTCTAATCAAAGTGTGGTAAAACCTACTAATCAGGATGGGGGTGGGAATGCTGTCTGTAAAATTTGCTGATGGAGGCTGAGGGGGGTGTTGCGCCAGAGGATCAACTGGTCAAATTTAAGAAGTTCATCTGTTCTCTCTTTAGCTAGGGTTAATCTTGACGTTTGGCATACTTTCGTTTAATTATGTTCTTTCCATGTTTGTTCACAAGTTGTCTACCACTCATGTTAGTATCTCATCTTTGCACATGTTCATTTTCTTACTTTGTACCGGTTCACTTGGCAGTGAACAACCAATAGACTCCAGTAGTAAAAGAAAGCTGGGTGATGTTAAGTCTAATACAGTTGGAATGGGGGCAACTTTGTCTGCCCTGAAAACTGCTTCTAAAAATACAAATAAAATACAGGTTGCTATCATTGAAATGATCATATTATGATCTATCCATAAATGTAACTGTAACCCTTGCCGTACAGTAAGTCCACCTCTGCTTCCACTGTCCAGAAACATGCAACTCAAATGAATTGGAGTGCCTTAAATTGACTGCATGTGTGACCCTGCAATGGTTGGTTGGTTCCTCGCTTGTGCAAAATACAATGTATCTATATTATATTATATTATATTATATTATAAACAATTACTTGATGAATCGTCAGATGAATTTGTAGAATACTCGATTATTGGTTTAATCGATAGTGACAGCCCCAATTTGTATATTTTTTTTCTTCTCTTCCTAGGAAAATGCCTACAGAAGTAACCTTTCTCCTCAGATTAATGGGTTTTATGTTGGGACCGTTCACTATTTGGTGCCATCAGTTCACTGCACCTTTTTTTTGCTCAAGTTACACAGGGGCTTTGATGTAAACTATGGTTTATTTTTAGCAGTGTCTTCCTTGATGACTAATGCAAATTGTACCTGTCATGACCGCTCGTCCGTTCCTCGTGTGTGCCACGCCCCCCTGGTTACCCACGTGTGATTCCCTGATTGTATCCAGCTGTGTCTAGTTACTTTGCTTTAGTCCTGTGTATTTCAGTCCGTGTCTTGCTTCAGTTCCCTGTCTGTCATTGATGTTTGTGAGCGTTAGTACTCGTTTCCCCAGTAAAGACCTGTTTTTCCCCCATTTTCTGCTTGCCTGCCCGATTCTTTCTCGCTTGCCAGCACGCACGATCGCTCGCTTCACCAGCGAACGGACCGATCGTGACAGTACCCTTATCTGATAATGCTTGGAAACAGACAAGCATCATCTTGGTGACGTGATGCTCCTTGTATTTCCTGATGAATAAACTGTTCACAAGAGTTTTAGAGAATTATATCAGGGCTCACGGGGATGTTTAGATGCAGCCTTTTCCTGATCTGCACATTTCGGTTATTTTATCCCTGCATTGCTTTGAAAGCTCCTTGCTCTTTGTGGCTGACTCCCCTCTTTTAGCTCACAAAAACAGTGCTTTCCTTCTGAAATCTCGAGAAGCACAGATAATACTGTAATACTGTGCTCAAACCCGAAAGGGGCTAAAATGCTTAGGCAACATTTTTTTTTCATATTAACCATCAGAATACAATTTTTGAGCACATGGAAAAGATTTTGTATGTAAAAAATGGTAATTGCTGTTTAAAATATTACATTGACAATATATCTGCAAGCCTGCGAATTATTTTAAAAAGTTACACTCGATTTAGACACATGCAACCCATCCATGAGCAAAAACAAATCTAAGATCTATTTTCAGATTTTACTCATAAGTCACAGAGTTGCACACTGAAACAATTCATAGCCAAAAGAATCCTACAGAATTTGTCTAGAATGCAAGGTTTACATAGGTTTACATGCAACCGAAGAATAACAAAAACAAGCAAGTGAAACGGAATGGTGTCCCCGGTCTGCTTTACAGAACTAACATCCGATAGACAGAAGAAAACCTACTAGTGTATTCAGTAGCAGGCAGTGCCCAAAAGAATAATATAGGTGGTCAATATGCATGGACAATTACAGAAGGTATAAGGGGGCACATTACTAGGTGAAGAACTACAGCAGGACTGGAGAAAGGCATAGGACAGTAGGGGGTAGACAAACACAAGGTAATTATACTATAACTCAAAATGAGGACAAGGCACTTTTCGAAAGAGTAACCTGAAGCACAGTGACTAAAAGCCCCTTAACACAAAGGGGCTCAGCTAGACAAAGGCGGTGCCTGGTGAACGTGGGGGGAGGTCTTACTCAGGGCCACCCTTGCAATCACCTCCCATATCCACTCTGTAGACCTTTCAAATGAACTTTTCCGGATTTTTCAGTTAAAGATAGTGAACTGTTACAGAAACTGAGTTACAGGCAATCCCAGGAAAACATAAGAGGTCAACCGGAGGTCAGCATAAGAGGTCAGACCACCCTGGAACACTGCCATTGCTGTTTATTCAAAGATATTTGGCAGACCTGCTGCATTTGAAATTGGTCACATTTATTCAAATACATTTTTACTTTGAAAATGCCCTGGTAAACCTTGATAGACTGGCCAATCTATGTTTAAAAACAGCTCATTTTCCATGTGAATGTTAATAGTGTAGCAGAAATATGCATAAAAATGTGCAGGGGTAAAAAGAGGTACATTCATTAAAAATATTTTTATGTATTCAATCATCCATCTCTTTTCTATTCCCACTTGACCCATTCGGTGTCACAAGGCAATGGGTGCAAATCAGGGAATAACCTAGGACAGAGCACCAGCCAGACAGAGTACCCAGAGGAAACCCCACAAGGACATGGGGAAAACTATTCCAAAACAACAGTGATGGAGAGGCCACATGTGGCTCAGTGAACCAAGCTTCTGTGCCTGTGATCAGAAGGCTGCCAGTTCAAGCCCAGCCTCAACATGTCTCTGGGTCCTTGAGCAAGGTCCTTAACCTTCAGCTCCCTGGGCACTGAAGCAGGTGGCTGGCTTTCATTGCCAAGTTTCCTCTCATGGAGAGTAAGAGGGGGGAGGTGAAAAGAGATCTTCGTCATGGAGATCAATAAAAAGTATCAATCACTGTTAGTTAAAACATGTAACCTCCACACACATGGAATCCTCATGGAGACTCAGAAGTATGAGGCAATAGTGCTAGCCACTGTGGCACTACACTACCTTGTACTCAATCATTCTGGTTAAATTTATGAAATCACAGAGGGATAGTATCAATCATGTCACTGACAGTGTAATGCACACCGTTTGTGATAAAGAGAAGTTTACCACTGTGTCTGTATATCCCTCTGAATACAGCTTATGCATTTAAAACAAACTACCACACACAGAATAATAATGTCAAGTTTGCTTTAAATGACCTTCCGAACCTTGGTCCTGCAGTAAACCTCTCAGATGGTGAGTTTCCATTGGTGACAACAACCTGAAGCTGGTACGGAAATGGTAGGACTAATCAATATGATATATAGTACTAGTCAGACCTGAACAGCTGATAAAACAAATCGATATGACATATGGTGCCAGACAGACCTAAGCAGTTGATAGGACTAATCAATTTGACACTCTCTATGAAGATGTTGTGACAGTAGTAATCCCTCAAGGAGCCAGATCACTTCTGTTCAATAACTAAATTGTCACTGCCTCAGTGGGAGGGGTGGGAACAAATGGTTTCAGGGCGATGACAGCCTCATTCCGAAATCCAGGGCAGACATCAGAATTCAATCTGACTGGGCCATCAGTCATCAGCTGCCAATGTGGCCTTTTTGATGACAGCCGACCGCAGCAAAACCCCCAGTTCACCTTGCTTTCAGAAAGTCCCAGGAATTAGACTCGTAAAACTGCTAAATGAAGACTGTAAACCCTTAGTTATATGGTGGCTGCCAAAGCCCTGACACTCACACTACTCATCACAACTACTCCCACAGGTAGAATTCAGCACCCCAACCAGGAAGCAGACTGGTCAGTGGTTCTGCTGCCTTCATTGGATGACACCGGGCCATGGAGTTAAGAATGGACCCACCATCTATATTTAGACCCATCCTTAGTCTGCTCTTTAAGAAACTATTTTTCTGTTATTGTTTATTGACCATCTAAAAAATTGCCTGCCGACTGAAAGTTAGTAGTTCTGATTGACTTACAGGCAATGGACAGCTTAGCTTCTCTGCTGACGATGGTCCCAAATGAGTTGGAAGCTAGACACTGGTATGTTCCCACATCCTCCTCTTTAAGCAGGTTGCTGATTTTCAGGTTGCCGCTATAGAAACTGTAGCGGGAGCCTACTGTGGAGACAATGCTGGTGCCATTCAGCTTCCATCTGAAGAAGAGAAAAAAACAGGAGAAGTCATAACATTTTCAGGGGTCCATTAAAGCCAAGGCTAGTTTTACTGCATTTAGCACATTCACAGCTGTCTGCTTTAGTCTGACTGATCTATCATTTTATGCATGTCAAATTTTACAAGTGTAATCTCTAAAGGTTTCCCTGAAGACATAAAAGCAGTTCCACAATAATATGGCTGAGCCCTGTCCGTGGTATGGTGGTCAGGGATTGATAGTCATAAGGCATTGATGAAATGCGCATGCAACACACATATTCAGTAGGCGATTTGTTCATTTTTAACTGAGGGATGGCCCAATGGGGGCACGCCCCTGACCGCATACAACCAATCAACATACACACACATGAACATTCAGTAGGCGATTTGCTCATTTTTAACGGGGTAATTGCCCAATGGGGGCACACTAATGACCGCAAACAACCAATCAACTTACACAAAAATTAGTAAAATGTATACCTTCCAAAGGACAGTGTAGCAGAACTTTACTACCTTAATTATGTGAGGGGAGAAAAATACAGCATTTTGAAATTTTGAATATAAAAGAAGGCTGAGCTGTCCTCCCCTTCTCTTTGATGCCATTTGCTCTTCACACATTCAGAACATAAGCAAACCTGCTTGCACTAACGTGTGCAATCTCTTCCCATCTTGCACTGGGTCTCACTAGGTCCAAGGATTTATCTAGCGCTAACCACAAGGATGCCCACAACACACACAGCACACTCTCGGCTGGGGGGAGGAGGGGGGGA
>JAODJX010000109.1:28022761-28036924 GCA_026776945.1 Isichthys henryi
CGATGGGCTGGCCCCCCATCCTGGGTTGTTCCCTGCCTCGTGCCTGTTGCTTCCGGGATAGGCTCCGGACCCCCCGCAACCCAGTAGGATAAGCAGTTTGGAAAATGGATGGATGGATGTTAAGAAGAGGACACATTTTACTTAGTTTAGAAATATTAGAAACTAATATTTTTGAATAAATTTGTCTGCAGCTCATTCTGCTAAAAAAAATCGTGAGAAAATCATATCATGGACTCAGAATCGTGAATCATAACAAATCATGAGTTGACTGTATCATTACATCCCTATTACTGGACAATCATTGTACCCATTACTAATAGCATTTGAAAGGTGTCTAAATGACAGAGATCAGGAAAAAGTGAAGCTGAACTATATACCATTTTCAGACCCAATGCTAGAAAAAAAATGTTTCCCATCCAAAAGAAAGAAGTACTGATGGCTGGCAAACAGTTATACATTAATTTCGATTGCTTAAGTGAGGTACGACAAGTGAAGTAACACAAAATTATAGCAAATTAAATATGACGTTTGTATGTTAGCAAGGTATCTCTTTTTTTATTGAAAAGCTGAGGACCGGCTGGGCGTAGAACTCGAAACACACATTATGCACGATTTTAATCCATCCATTTTCCAAGACTTCTAGAGATGCTGATATGTCTGAACAATGGGTTTGTGGACTGGGAGGAAGCCAGAGTAATCCAACACTGACACAGGTGAACCAGATGCTTCGCAATCAAGCCGGCGACACCAGTGGTGGGAGGTCATAGTGCTACCCTTCATGCCACTTCAATCCGCTCCTTCCTGCACATGGTGTTTGACAAAATTTATGCAAAGAAGGACCTGTGACAATAGCTGGAAAGGTACACAGCCGAAGAGCAATTAATACACACTGATGTAGGGGCAGCTCCATCCCGAAAGGGGAGTGACATGACCCTAATGAAATTGAGACCACCCCAGCCCCACAAAAAAAAGGCTGCTGATTTCATAGGTAGAAATAAATATCTGCTTCACACAGACGAGGTGTGCGAGTGTAAAACAAATTCAGTTATAACTGCACTAGGTTTGTCTTCAATTAATGGCTTTAACAAAATTAACATGATTATACAACATATATCAAATGCCATATATTAATCAGGTACCGCCTGTCTTTTTATTGCCTGTAGAGAAAGTGTGATACAACATTCTGTTTGACGGGCCGCCATGCATCTTAGAGGGACAGAGATGAGTAGTTATGATCGTGATTACTGGAGCCTTTAAAAACACTCTAATGACAGAGGAACTGTGCCATAAAGCCACACTGTTTGAGGACATTGCAAATGAGGCAAGAATTCTGTGATTTCATGGAGTGTCTCTCTCATCATACCTGCAGAAAGGTCGATTAATTCAGACATATCAAAGTTACCATGATACATGCTACTTAGCGGGGACATACAGTACTAAGAGGCAAGAGGTTTCAGTGGAACAGCACTTCTTCACATCTCCATGAAACCTTTCCTCAAGTATTTGTGATGGGAGCTGATTTCAAAAATTAAAAACAATTTCTTCTTTCTACATATTTGCAAGCCTGAGACAAGACAAGGTTCACCTCCCTTGATGAAATGTAGCTAAAATGTTCTTTCAACAAATCATCACGTCTTGATCGTGCTGCTCCTCCTGTGTGCCACGCCCCCTCATTAACCATGTGTAAAATCCCTACGTTACCAGCTGTTTCTAATCTTGTCTAATTGAGTTCCTATATTTAAGTGCTTCCCTGTTAGTCTTTCCCCAGTCCTGTCATCGATGTTGTTACCTGTTTTGCCCCATGTGCCTTTCCGTTTCCCAAATAAATCCCTTGTTCCCCAATCCTTCGTCTCCTACTCCGACTTCCCTGGTCTGTGCTCCCCGTGAAGAGTAACACAAATGAATAGCTGGTTCTTAAACCTGAATGGACAGGTGAAGTGACACATTTGCAATACTGGAAATATTTAGTGGCTGGCACAGGGAAGGCTAATTGCTCTCTGAAATTTGTCATAATGCTGCAAATTGAGCAGTGTACACAGTGCCTTAGAGGAAATTATTGTCCCTTTGGTGTAGTCTTCCATCCCTTCCAGGTCCCTAGGTGATACTCTGATAGTCCAATTTCTTTTGAAAATCCAAAATCATTAGATGAGACGGTGGCTCTAAATGACTGCTCCTTCTTAAGATGAAATTCACTAAAAATGGAATTAGTCTGTAACTGAATGGAATTAGAGGGTAACTCGCAGGTCGTGAAGCACAATCAAAGCACAGAGTCATTTGCTAGAGAAAGTTCTCTAAACACTATTATAGCGTCATAACATATCAATGCAGAAAAAAAATCATCACATTCATTATAAATTACTCAAATTTACCATCCTGTGGAATATGAGTGCAAATGGAGTAGCCGAATGTGCTTTTTAATGAATGGCTCAGAATTTACATGCCTGTGTTTCACTTGTGTTTGTTGGATTGCTCTAAAAATAGATGGCTACATGCCCAGCTGTGTCTGAGTGTGTGCCCTGAGATAGACTGGAATCCCAGGCAAAGTGTACCCTGCCTTATGCCCTAGGCTGCTTGGATCAGGCTCTGGGCATCATGGCTAATCCCTCTACTGCAGTGTTTCCCAATCCGGTCCTCAGGGACCCACAGACAGTCCATGTTTTTGCTCCATCCCAGGTCCCGGAAGGGAGCAAAAATATGGACTGTCTGGCAGGGAGTTCGGAGGGAGCACAAACATGGACTGACTGTGGCACCCTGAGGACTGGATTGGGAAACATTGCTCTACTGAATAAGTAGTTAGGTAAGATGGATTAATGAACAGATAGATGAGTGTGACTGTTCCGGTCACACCAGTCCCTGATTAGTAAATCAAGTAATTGAGCCTGCTTTGAGCTGATGGCAATTAGAACTCAACCATATTTAAGCAAAACAGTGAGCATCTCTCACTGCTCAGTCATCACCATTGCTCTCAGATGGAGTAGGTCTGTTTCCTCTGTACCTTTCAGTTGCCAGCAGGTACTGACTTGGTGGTGTGGGTGGCTTTGGGGTCAAGGTTCTTGTTGATTAGCATCTTGCTTTGGACTTCTGCTAAGTCAGTTTCTGGATTGGGGATTCATGATCCCAAGTAGCTGGCATTGCACAGCTGGTGTCCCGTCTTTGGGGATTTCTACAACATTGCATGTATCCTGCTGTTTGTGTTCTTGGCCCTTATATGTTCCCTGGTTTCCAGTCCAGGGAACCCATGCCCTGCATCTGAGTATACCTTCTGCTTCACCTCATCCTGGAGTTGTCCTTCCAGTCAGCAGTCCAAGTCCTCCTAGTTCCCTGTTTCCCGCAGTGTTTGGACTGTTGGTCTCAGGGACCAGCGGGCAGAAAACCTTACATGATAGATGGATGGCTTAGGTTGAAGTGTTTTGTCATAAACCTTGTTTGTGAAGACCAATAAATGCTTTTAACCAATAACCACCGAATCTGAGTTGTGACGGTTCCATTACTTTCTAGAATGCGTGACAACATTACGCATTTATACACTCAAAATGCAGTCAACACACAGTCATGAACTGCCTATTGGGACTGATTCCATGCCAGGATGAGTCGCAAAATAACAAGGGAATTTGATTATCTGATCTAACTGTGATTTAGATATGCAGATGGTTGTGTCTCAGGAAGGTGTAGATTGACTTGTTCCTGGATGTCAAAAACAAAGCCAAGAGGTTCAGCATTATTCTATTCTGCTAAAAAGTGTCATTAAGTTACATTTCCACAAAATATTATGGCTCCAGATTTACCCTCAACATATTTTACTGATACATAATACTGCTGCTGTCAACATAGTCTAGCTTTTAATGGCTGAAAGTTACATTTTTGAAGGCTCAGTGTATTTTACTCAATAAATATAAATTAACCCACAGACAAGGAATCATAAAGATGTAACTCTATGTACATTTTATAACAAATAATTTATTATATTCTGAAGATTAGCAGACAGAAAACCCATAAACAGAACGGAAACACTCCAACCCCATATGCTTTCCCTACATGGTCATGATGCCTTGCAACCCAAAAAGTTTCTATCCTCCCGTGAGTGATTTGTATTCTACCTTAAAATATCACACAAACTTGTTATAGAACTACAGTGCAAGTGGATTGATAGAGACAAGTCATGAATATTTAACACTACTATTATCTTTTGAAACAAAATGATTGTAGATGATTGAATTAAAATAATATACAAAAAGGAGCCACACATTTCTGTATTGTTGCAACTGAATAAGTCTGTCAATTTAATTTCCCCCAAGATATCAGACACCAATCCCTTGACTAGTTCACCTCAGTGACATATTGGATTCCACTGAATTTAGAATCTCATTAAACAAATTAGAATATGTTACCACATAACCCTGACACACGAAAAATGGAACAAACTGTTAAACTGTGGTACCCTGTGGTATCCTGCTCACCACATCTGCATCGGATGAGATTTGCATGTGAAAACAGTCAGGCAGCCCAGCAACTACTACATGCCAATGGCTCTTGTTGAAAATCCCTCCATTTTCAATCAAGTTGCATGCTACATAGCAAAGACAGATCACAGACACTTCTTCAAATTTTCACTTCGTGATCTACAGCCAGTGATGTACGCAACACCGACACCAGCCTAACTAATGGGGGCAACCCAAGTCATTTATGTATATAGGCAACAAGTGCAGTACAACTGAAATCAACACAAATCACTAACATGGGGGAAGCAGCCCAATTTTTCAGAAAACACAGTGTCTATGGAACCCTATGTTTGTATTGTGCAATTTCATTTCCGAATTTAACGAAAGGAAACGTTTGAATGGTGAGCAGAGAGGCAGGGTCCAGCCCCCACCATATGAGAACCACCATGAACTCGCCTATGTCCACGTTAACAAATGACATAATCAATGGCCTTAAGGTGCTTAATGGACCATATGACATGTGACCTGGCAGCGCAAATGTAAATTTGCACAATATATTCAGCTGCTGGTCTTTATCTGTGCGACCGATGCAGGATTTAATGCTGTTTGTTCAATGACCTGGTTCGTGAAGGCTGAGTTCATACTCAGCTGGCCATAACATTGTGACACTCTAGTGTGTACAGGGGAAGTACAGTGCGACTCCTTGCTGGATGGAAATCGGTAACCTTACATGGCAACTTCAATCTCTTCATGTCATCACGACACAGAAAATCTATTAATTTCCAGGAGCCTGTCTTGCTACTGGACAAGCTTCAGGTTTCACTGCAGTGTCAACATGCCCATTAATGCATCTAACATGCTTAAAGTCTTTCAAAGAGGAAATCTGATATGACTCATTGCCTCGTCACAGCTCTCTGCAGCCTCTCTTTTAGTCCCCGTCTTGTTATCATGATTCTTGTGGCCGAATATAATCGCTTCCTACTGCAGTACTAATGTGAATCATCTGTGGACTTTAAGTCAGCCCCAAACTAGTTGCCATATACTTTAAGTATGAGCTTATTAAATGTGACCAGATTAACGGATACTTCACACCAACAGCGGAAGCATACAGTGACTCAGCTGACATTGAAAAAGCAGTTCTACACATTTTAAGTGGTACATTCTGTCACAGAAAATTACTCCCCTCCAAGAACTCAGAATATACTCAAGTTATTTCCTTGCTAGTTGGAGGTGAATGATTTCTGTTTGGGAGTGCTTAAACTTAGTTAATTTACATAATTTACGTATCCTTTAAGTGACAAGAACTGGACTTAATCTATACTTGAAGTGTGGAATGTATACATGCTTTCCGTATACGCATAGATGTTTCACTCTGTGCAGGAATCTGTTAGTATGTGAGTTTGTTAGAGACATTTTCAGTGGCCAGAACAGCTAGAACAATGAATGTTCTGTAAGTCAGAGACTATGTGAAATGCACAGCCAGAGTTTCTGGGTAAAAGGAGCATCCTGGTGATTTTCTCTGTGATCTGTACAAATTGCAATTCTTTGCAGAGACATGTGGGCTCTGAAAGATGTAGCAGCCATACTAGAACCCACTGATGAGGTCACCTTGTACACTGGCAGACTCAAGTATAAAACGTACCAGTCCTTGTAGATTTTGTTTTGTTCTGTGTATAAACATGATAAATTTAAACCACAATGTGACACATAAAACTACCTACAGTCTGATGGAGGGAAGAAGGAGCAAAGAGCCTATTGCCATACAGTACTTTGCATAGTATATAAATGAAAATCCTAAACAAAAATGTCCTAAGCAAAAGAGCATGCAAGATAAAGTTTCACCACATGACCCTGACTAGAGTAAGTGTTTGCTTGGATGGCTGGATTAATCACGTCTCCAATGCAACATGCTACAATTTCTACTAAAACAAAGCATGTAAATCGCAGCCATTCTGTTCTTTGATGTCTACATATTTTGCTTTTATTTAAGTTTATCAGTAAAAATCACAATGCTGAAGCTTCAATGAGGAATAAAAACAGAACCCTAGTGGAATTGTGTATTTACAACACTTTCACTTTGACTCTTGCGAACCTTCGCAGAGCTTGTGGTCCAATTGGGAAATCTGGGTTAACAACTTAGTGGAGGCAGTATGACCTAGAGCTAGAGATACGCTACATATTGGTTAAAATATTGGTATTGACTGATGTTCATTAAAAATTGAGATATTGGCATCAGTCTGATGTGTCAGTCTTATTTTGCCAGCTGATAGTTAGACTTTAGTCATTGTTCAAAGTTTGCAGTACCAGAGCTATATTGTGACTCCTAAAATAATTTGAGATGATTCAATTGGACGATCAGCCATTTTCCCTAGTGGAGGATGAGGGTTTTCATCGGCTTATTCACCACTTAACACCTCACTACAGTCTCCCAAGTTGGCACTACTTTGCTGATGTCTCACTGCCTGCACTACAGGCCGGTCTTGTAAGTAATCCGTCCAACAAACCCTTACGTAAGTGAAATTTTACATGAGTTGGATTTACCTTCTCAGACCATTCAGGGCACCTCATATCAGAAAAGCCAAAAAGATACTAATACTACCCACAAAAACCGCCTATTTAAAAAAGTGAAAAAATGAAGTGTTAGTTTACTTATAGCTATATGTCACCTTCTTGTGTTAGCGCTTCCATAAACTCTAAGGCAGTTTTACCTAAGCTGAGAGCTGTTGGTATATGATGTTGGTAAACTGCTTATCAGGAATATTAGACAAAAATATATCAGTTTTCAGTATCAGCCAACATTTCCACATCAGCACACCACTAGTTAGAGCCCAGTTGCATTAAAACAAATGCTGTGATTGCAAGTAGCTCAAAAAACAACAAACTAGTGATAAACAATTTAGCTACTGCAAATATGACTCAATATATGGCTCCCATAGTATTTTGGTGATGGATGCTGACCCGGCTGCCATTGGCAAACAGTGCTTTTCTCTGGCCCTCTGCATTGCACGAAGTTTTAAAACATATGCAAAACCCTTTTCCATGACAAGAACACAAGCTGAAATGGAGGTCAGAGAGATACAGGTCAAGGAATTACATTACAACTCCAACTCGGTTTCCAGTTTCATAGGTTCTCCAGTTTCACTGGATGTCAAGAAAGAAACATTTTCATCTCTGATTTTAATAGGAAAGGGAAGCGAAGGCTGCGATTTTCACAGTACTTTTAAAGCTTATCTTTTATCTTAATCTTACGACTTAACAAAAACACAAGAAATACGTTTCAGAGCTTAGAAATGATAGAGTTTATAAAAGGAGCTCTGACTACATTACCATTAATACCATTTTCCTGAATACAGCTTTGGTCCAGTACTGATGACATACCTGATCTCAAACATCTCAAGCTTGAATTCATGGGATATAAATGCCCTGATATGTTTGTTGGAACAGTACTAAATTAGACCCCATTATACAGCCACATAAAAAATCCATTTGAATGTAGCAGTTCGAGGCATAATCGAATAATACGTCTTAATCCCATGGTATATTAAATGATGGATTTGTAACTGGAGGTGGAGTAGAGAGATAATAATGAAAGAGAAAGTTAAATGAACAAACAAAAGCCAGGGACTTGCTACAATTTGTCTAAGACAATTCTAATTTGTCAGCTGTTATTAATTTAGCTGCTAATGAAAGTGATGTGGATGCATCTGTGGTGACAGCGATACACAGAGGAAGATTGGATTACAAAACAAATTAGCCAGCAATTTGCTGAGAATATCGGTGGCGGGTGGAAACACATTGGATCATAAAAAGGAAAGAAGCGGAAGGTCCAAATGAAGTCCGGTAACAATGACTTAGCAGCTGATAAAAATGCTTCCGATTGGCTGCATCTTTAAGGATAAAAAAGGAAAAGAGGCATGCATGGCAGTCCTCCCCCCACCCCTTACCTGTGCTCTGGGGTCCTCTGCTGTGAGACTGACAGAGCTCCCCCTACAGCAGAGTTTCCCAACCCAGTTCACTGGGACCCCCAGACAGTCAAAGTTTTTGCTCCCTGCCAGACAGTGCATATTTTTGCTCCCTCCCAGCTCCTGGGGTTGAACCATACTGCCCTACCTTACAGGAATCAGTGGTGTGCAATTTGGAGAGGTTGCTGACTCTCACCTGTAGGTGGGAGGTGGGCTACCCTGGGCCTCACAGCTGAACACCACCTCTTGGCTGGACTCCATGGAGCGTAAGGGGAACACGATGCTGCCAGGCTGCTTGGTGAAAGATGGTCCTCGCAGGAGGCTGCTCTCTGGTATGGAGGGTGGGGAGAGAAATATCAAAGACTCCATTTAGCCTGCTTGGTAACATTTATCTGAGAAACAGATAATTAGTCAACAATGGAATGAGTGGGAGACCCATCAGTGAGCTGCACCCCATGCCCTCTCCCAAAAAACAGTTACTTCCACCTGTCTCACCTTATACACTGTTCCTTTTAGATGCTCTTCAGCACATAATAGCACATCCTGGTTCATATTCTGCAACAGTGGCTGACACATTGGAATTTTCCCTTGCTTTGAGGTATCCGCAGTTGTCCTAGCGTGCCCGAGGGCCGTTCACAGTCAAACACGTGGAGGAATAAGCCACAGACCTTGCTACCCTCAGCTATCTTTCAGTCTCCATGCAGAGCAGCATGAGACGGGTCTCCATTAATCTGACTCGCTTGTAAGGCCGCTCTCTGCCTTTCTCCAAGGGAGCCATGTGGGGCTCCTTGGTGCAGGGGTGAGAGTCTAACTGGCAGTTCTTATAATTGCTTTACCTCTGTCCTTAGACCTAAGCAGGATTGTGCATTTACAACACATTATCCCACACAGATTAGGTGTTCAACCATAGATCTCCATGGCTGACCTATTTGCAACACTTAATTTGGAAAGTGCAATGTAGTTTAATTCATTATTAAGTTGTGTTAGTTTATTAAACAGCAAATTTAACATAGAGGGGAACATAGAAAACACCAGTCCTCAGACAGTGCAGAGTATTTTAAAATACTTAATATTTAAAAAAAAAATTCCCAAAATCTAAACTGTGCTCCATGGTCACTTCCCCTTTGTCTTGTTCATTCTCTCAGTCTCCACGTCAAGAGGATCAGTTCTTTGTTCCTACATCACATCTGAGGCAAGATAACCAAGACTCCTATACTCTGTATGACATTGCTAAGTGGTGAAGGAAACTCCCAGTGCTGGTACTCTCAAACAGACGAAATTTGACTGATTTAACCCATCAGAGTGCCTGCTTTACATTAATCCGATTTAAATGCAAACTGAGCGTAGTTAAATGCTGATTAAGAAAATAGAAGGGAACCCTTCAGTGCAGAACTAGAGATAATATGTCAGACTCTTTCTTTAAAGTGACCTCCAATTCTCCCGGTTCATTATCAAAAGCAAGACTCTTTATTCCCACCAAACACTTAAAGCACAATTATGTTTCCTTAACAACGACTGATTGTTTTACATGAGATTTATGTGACCACCACTGTGAGCATACGATTAGCAGGCCAGCGTCAATGCACACCAAGAGAAACAAGCTGCTAGGAATAAATAAAAAAAAAAAATAAATAAACCTTTCGAAGCAACGTTTTGCTCTAGGCAAACAGTACAGGGAAACCTGCTGTGACCTTGAGAGCTATGTCCTAGGGACGATGCATACTAAATATCCATCAAATGCCTATTCAATTATGCTTGTGTGCATCCCATTGAAAGAACTTCATAATAGTTGGCCAGAATGCAATCTTCCAGTTTGTGGTTTAAAAGCACCAGCATGGCGTCTGCAAGATGCCCAAAGCTGCATCGATTATCTGTTCAATTTCCCATGGCTTTAGAGCAGAGTTATGCTGTGAGGTAGGGCACTGGGATAATGTGATAAATTGCCAGTTTAATTGATCCAGCAGAGGTATTGCAAATAACTTCCTTGCTGCTCAGTACAATATAATTTTTTTATACATATATCTGCCCATGCACTTATCATTGTAATGGAAGCTATTGGAGACCACCCAAGCTCACTAGCCACACCACTTAGGGAAGGCTGGTCATTCCACATCATGAACAGAACTGTGATACTCTATATATTACCATGGGGAAATTATGTATTGCCTTTCCCATCACAAGGCAGGCATGGCCAACCAGCATCCAGCAACTTGCTCAACGGTCCCACTGCAAGCTACGGGATTTGAACCAGGGATGTTCTGATTTGAGTCCTATCCTACAGGGTCACGCACTGCTCAGCATTGGCTCAACTATCCTTAACACTGAGAAAATAAAGGAGGATGTCTAATTGGACTACTTGGGATTCCCTAGGTGTTTGTCCACAATAGTTGTAGCCTGCCTGTCTACAAAATTTCTAGGTAAAAAAAAATGGTGGAGTGGGGGGGTGGAGACATAAAACCTGAGCCAATCAGCATGCATGTCCAATTATGTGTGGTTATGCACATGTTAATCGGTAAAGCATTTGCTTTCTGCTCTCTGAGATGAATTCATTTTCTGGGGCTTTTATGTCAGTGAACAGAAACAAATTAGCTAATCACGGTGCTGACTCTCGTGGCAACCGCGGTTCCGGGGGCTCCCGTTTTGTGTTTACTTTGTACGCTAGATATGCGAGTATGTAACATCAAGAATCACCTTCAATCGCGACAAGCTCATGAATATCACAGAATCTGTTCCTTCGAATTATGTTACCATGTTTTTATGTAATAAAGATGATTTACCAGTAAAGTTTTCACTGACTAGGATTAAGGATGCTGTCTGGCAGCTGTACTTCTATGGTCAGCTACCGGGACCGACAGGCAGATGCTCTGGTTCGCTGGAGAGGGTTTCTGCACTGCAGTGCCAGCAATCTATGTCTCGAATGTCCGCTCTTTCATTAAAAAGCTGGGTAACTTAGGGCTACATATCAGGACTAATAAGGACTATGCCCATATTTCTGCATTTTGTTCACATGCTTGGTCACCAAATACTCTGAGCGGATTTCAACAATGCGCTGTGCGGAAAATCACGCGGTAGCGCCGTGTAAATATTTACTAACACGTGGTATACTGATGTTTCCAACATTATCTATTTCTTCTGCTGACTTAGAAGCTCCTTTCATTCATTGCAAGCCATCTTATCTGGCCAGAGAATTTCACTCTTTTATTCTGGTTGAAATTAACATTTCTCCTAGTGAAAATGCACAGTGTGCACAGAGACCGTTGACTGATTACATTCATGATCTAGAAAAAAAATTTGCCAAGTACTGTTATTTTTATCATTGGGGGGTTTTAATCACTGTAACAAAACACAATCTGCTCTAATACCATCATTTGATCAGCTGCCCCACTCAAAAGGACAGAATTTGGACCCCTTCTACACTATTTCCCTCGTGAATCCCTCTCATGCCCAGCTATAAATGGAAACTTGAGTAGCTCAAGAAACTTACCAACTTCAAACAGAAGAGTCCCTAAGCCTCCCTGCACTTCACCTAGATCCAAGCAGCTCAATAAGTTTCACTGTCAGATTGACAATGACAGTCAATGTAAAAGCCCATCATGACCTGAACTACACGCCATATCCACAGCTTCATTCCTGTAGTCATTCAGCTTCTTAGTGAACTCACCTAGCATCCCAATAATCCCATCACCCAGGTGCAATCCATTCACCCAGGCACAACTCCCCTCTTCCCATGTCAAGAAATTTCTCTCCATTATCTATTTGCACTGCTTCAGTAAATTTGTGTTACAGTGAACAATAGTTGTTGCTTCTGTACTACTTCAGTTTATCGATCTGTTCTGCATCCTGCTTTTAGACATCTTTGTCTGTGTGTTTTCTGTAAATTTACAGTATATATTCTATTGGATAATTTAGTATCATGTATATTGTACAGTGAAGTATTTCTGTTAAATGTCATAGAATATTTTCCCATACGTCAAGCTTCACACTGAACCACATTAAATTATTATATGTTTGTACATGCTGGCAATAAACTATTCTGTGGTCTGTTCTAGTTAAGGAAATGCTGAACACATTGTGATCCATTCTGTATAACACTTTTTCATTTTTTCCCAACCTTTTCATGTGTCATTAATGATTATCCAACGTAGCATATATGCCTTTTAATTAAAGACAGACTAATAAAAGGACACACAAGAGAATTAAGAATGTAAGAATGAACATGTATAGTTTCCATTTTCCTTTTGCTGTTTTCATATGTGACCATTCAGTAAAAGATGGTTCATTAACATATCGTATATTCCACTGAGCTTGGATAGTAGCCATAGACATTTTATAAAAAATTCATAAAAGGCATTTGGCTACATATGATTAAATTCAAGTTTAGCAGAAATAAATGCGAAAAGGAGGGAGATGTGCTCTTCATGCGGCTGAGGAAAGGGCGCAAGTTACTATTACGATTCTTCCGGCAGTCACTTGAAATATTAATACATGTAAGACTGACTTTTATTAGCAAAACCCCTTTGGCTGCAGTTCAGCCTTTAATGAAGCCCGGTATGAATTGCACTTTAAAATAATATCAGCTTCCTTTTGTGTTTTGCCTCAACATATATTTGAGCTGATTTTCCAAAGATGGCCGTGGGTGAAGAGACTCCAAGTGGAACGGGGAGCACTGACATTGTGAACTGAGCCATAAAACGAAGCATCAATCTCTCATTCTTTGAGGAACTGACAGAAATAATCCCAGTCTTCGATATATTGATAATAAGTGCTACGAAGAAATGAGACCGTGTGCATCTTTAACGGTGCTGTATGCAAACCAAACTGTTTCCTTGCTCTCTTCCTGAGTGTATAGCGAAGCCCTCAATGTAATAATCTACCACCCTTATCGTCTCAATAAAATGCGACAATGAGCACGACAATGCACCCGAGTCTCCTGACGTGAAGGCTGTCACATGGGAGCTCAGAAACATGTCACACGCTTCACTATTTAGCTGCTTCGAATCAATGAATCTTATGAAATAAGAAGTATCCTAAGAAAAAGTACAAGAAAATGTTATATTTCATTAGGGTTAGGGTTGACTAAAACTGACTGAAACTGTTATACTTTAATATAGACGCCAGTAATTTTTTAAACAACACACTGTTATGGCAGTGAGGCATGGCGCTGGTAGGAAAAGAGGGTGACAATCCACTTTGCAGATCCAAGACAACACAAGGAGTTTATTAACCAAAGATAAAAAACATATACTCAGACATATTGCATTCGATTACATACAACAACTCACTGGGGGAAAGAACTAAGGCAGAAACTTAAATACACAAACCAAACTGAGCTAACAAGGATGCAAGAGTAAACCATTAACAAGACAACCAATCAAAAAGAACACATAGTAGCAAGCAAGAAGTGCAACTAAAGAAGAGGGATAATCTAGGAATACAAGGCTATTACAGAATTTAAAGGTACAAAAACAAAAGCAGAACCTAACACAAGGAGGATGGACCATGGGTGGGAGAAGTAAGACAGAAAATAAACACCAGGAAAATCATAATCTGAAACTACAAACACTAAGGACAACAAAAGTCAAACAAGAAACCAAAAATATGTGAGACTTAAGTAGGGTTTAACCCTCCCCCTAAAGACAAAGGAGGAGAGGATGGCCAGCATGAGCTACTGGTCAAATGGGAGGAGATATCCATCCATCCATTTTCCAAACCGCTTATCCTACTGGGTCGCGGGGGGTCCGGAGCCTATCCCGGAAGCAATG
>JAODJX010000109.1:28045312-28078241 GCA_026776945.1 Isichthys henryi
TGCCCATTGCTTCCGGGATAGGCTCCGGACCCCCCACGAGCCAGTAGGATAAGCGGTTTGGAAAATGGATGGATGGATATTTTCTATGCACACACAATTACCCTCATGTAGCTAGCCAGAAGCAGATGGGTTAGGACGATCAAAGTAAAGAAAAAAAAAACAATTACCACATTTAAATTTTTTTCCATATGTTGTCATGTTTAAAAGCACCAAAAATGAACACTGTAAGCAGACTACTTAATTACTATAAACAAATTATTTAGAGTATTGGTACAGGAATGATTATGTCCCAAGCTTTTTGATCATTACAAGTGGATTCCACTGGATTATACATATCACTCTTATACTCCAAACAAATAAAAATAAAAATCCTGGAAAGAAAATTTATAATGTTAACCAAAATTGCCTGATATGTGGTATAATGAAGCAATCGATCTTAACCAGTGTCCCTGGACCTAGAATTAAAAAAGGCCAAAAACAGCAGTTATCTATCACTATATCGGGTATGAGAAGCCTTTTCTGTTTCAACGCCAAATATGGCGATGCTGTATTTGATCAAAATGTTCAATTTTGGTATCATCTGACCACAGCACCTTTGTCCAGCATTAATTTAAATGACCTCTGGCAAATTACAAGCATTTGCTTCTGTGTCATGGGGTCAGAAAAGGCTTTCTTCTCAAGACCCTTCTAAAGAGCCTGAGCTGATGGAGGTGGCGGCTGATGGTGCTGTTGAAACCCTGTGACCCCAAGACTCCATCAAGATCTGAAATTCTTTCATAGTGATTCTTGGGATTTTTTTTGCTCTCCTTACCACCCGCCTTTCTATTCTGAAGGGAAAAATGCATTTGCATCCTCTGCCTGTCAGATTTTCAAAGGTTCCAAACTCTATACATTTCTAAGTAATTGCTGCCCCAGTGCTCAGTGGTATATTTAATCTTTTGTTGATTTTCTTCTAGTCATTACCAGATTTACTAATGTCTAAGACCATCTGCCTCTTCTGAACTGCCAGTTCTTTTATTTTCTTCATGGTGCTGGATAACAAAGAGATTCTGCATCATTTTTATACCCTAGTGAAACAGGAAGTGATATAATGACATAATAAAGTTCCTTAAAAGTTAAATGAACTTAAATAAAGGGAATTCATTCCTGGTTTAAATTTGGTAGATTTCATTTACAGTAATCTCTAGGGGCACCATTCATTATTATCTTTATTTGGAAAACTGATTTTTAATTAAATGAATAAATTATTTTGGTTGGTTCCAATGAAACATTAATAAAGTTTGATATTTCTTGAATCTTGGCAGTTTGGGTTTAGCTCTATAATTTTATATTTTTTACTATTTTTAGTGTATTCCCAGTCACAGGGTATCAGCAATCCTGTATATAATGCAAAAGAGCTATGTACTGCTGACTGTGCTATGCAGCTGTTCCATATACTGCATATATAGTGACAGTGCTGTGTAAAAGTTTGGTCACCCCTCTGAGGTTGCATGATAATTTGCTTTGTCTTCATAAGAGAAAATCACAGCAACATGCTATTTTTGTTCTAGAGAAATTTAGGCAAGGGAATGTTTATCAGACCGGAATTCTCACTATAGAATTATTGAGCTGTATGAAATAAAATAAAATGGGATGTGCAAAAGTTTGCGCATTAATTGAATTATAGACCTGTAGTCATTCAATGCTGATAGGTTGCAGCACAAAATTGCTTTGATTCGCTCATTAGACCTTAAACTATAAAGACAGATGCAAGCAATCATGAAAACGGTTATTTAACATAGGTAATTGCTAGATGTGCTTATCCCTCGTTTTCTCTTAGAGTGGCTACATGGGAACCTCTAAAGAACTCTCTGCTGACCTCAAAACTAAGATAATTAAGATCATTATGAATTAGAAGAAGGATCACAAAGGTTTGGACTGTCTGTTTGTTTCCTCAGTCAGAAATGTAGTTAGGAAATGGAATGCCAGAGTAACAGTCCTTGTGAAGTAAAGAAAAATATCTGAAAGGCACAGGCGAAGGCCGGTTAGAATGGTCACAGACAAACCACAGAATACCTCCAAAGGGCTACAACAACATCTGGCTGATGACTGTGCATCGTTCCACAGTCCAGTGCACTTTGCAGGGGAACAGCTCAGTGGAAGGGTGATGCACAAAAAGCCTTTTCTAAATACTCACCATAAGAAGAGTCACATGAGGCATGCAAAATTGCATCTGGACAAGCCAGAAACATTTTGGAAAAAAATACTGGGGAAAGATAAGACTAAGGTAGAGTTACTTGGTTACAACCAGAGGCGCTATTCCTGGTGGAAAAAAAAGCACACAGCACTCCAGGAGAAGAACTTGCTACCTATTGTAAAATTTGGTGCAGGGTCCATTATGTTATGGGACTGTGTGGCTAGCACAAGTACTAGAAACCTTGTTAAAGTTAAAGAGTCTATTGAATGTTTCAGTAGGAAAATGATCCAAAGCATCATTCAAAATCTACCAAGGAATTCATGCAGAGGCACAAGTACAATGTTCTAGAACGGCCATCCCAGTCCCCTGACCTGAACATTATTGAAAATGCATGGATTGATTTGAAGCAGGCTGTCCACACTCAGAAACTATCAAACCTGACTAAACTGGAGGCATTTTGTATGGAAGAATGGGGCAAAATACCACCAGCCAGCCATTGTCGGTGGCTATATGAGACATCTACAGGCTGTTATTTCAGGAAAAAGGAGGTGCTACTAAATATTGATGTCATTATTCCTTTGGGACGCCCAAATTCATGCACCTGCCTATTTTTGTTCAAATGCACATTCAACTTGTTCTGTTGGTCCAATACAAAAATATTTCACTACTGAAATGTTGCTATTTCCATAAGGTATAAAATATGTTTAAATGAAACTGCTGCATCAAAAGCTTAGCAAGTTATAAAATGATAGTGATTTTTTATCAGGGATGCCCAAACTTGTACATTGCACTGTGTATGTGTGTCTGTTTGTGTATATACAATATATATTTATGATATACACAAACAGACATACTGTATTTTTGCAACAATTCCATATAAGGTTATTTATGCCTACAGACTGAGTGTTAGATACCACATACCATAGTCATAGTCATTTAATAAAATAAAATTAATTAATCATGCAAGCAAAGTGGTAGGTAACAAATCATACATTACACTTGTTTTGAGAACTGCCCATGCTGATATCTATTATCTATACATCGGCTTAACATGCGACACTAAGTCATTCAAGTATCAGTATGGGACTAGCTTAAATTCATCATGCCTAGTGTATACTGTAGTATCCCTACATCAATCTTATTCCACTCTGTCTCTAATAGAAAGCGCACATTAATTAGATAATATGGAGCGAAAAGGTTCCATGAGTTGGGTTTGCCTATGGAAGCCCTTGTAGGAGGCTTTACCCGTGATTGAAGAACTTTCATTTACCAACTAGCTAACGACCTGTTAAGCTAATAACTCGAACTTTGCTGCCCATATCTATATCACGAAGCCTACATACATGAGAACGTTAGGCTTAGTGTACATTCATGCAGTCATGGGAACAACTATAATTATGGTTGTGTAATATACATGTGTTGGAGAAAACTGTGTTCGCTGTTGATTTGCGTGACTCTGGCTCCCTCTTGATATTGTAAGCATTTGACTTTGATATGAAAATAATAAAATAATGACAACCAAGAATTTTGCAAAAGATCCTGCAGGACATTTTCTTAGGTTCATTATCGTGAAGGAATATCTGCAGCAGTCCGGCACAGAAATAGATTTTCAGGTGGAATTACTCTCGTGATGGTGAGCATAATGATGGTGGGAACATTTCAGTTAAAATTACCACCAATGATACATAAAAAGGAGCATATCCAAATCTAATGAAGCTTTGGAGATACAAGATCATTTTCACATGAAAGCTTTGATGTAGGACACTATTTTGTGGATGTCAGAAGAAAGCTCTGTTTATCCCCACTTCTACAGTCAAAGTGGCTTTCAGTAAGCACAGGCTTGTCAAACCAGAACAAACACAAAATGTTTCTTAACTCACACGCAACGCGAATAGCCAGCACTAGTAGCAGGTGGCATGCTGTGATGGAGGCGTCTCAGTGGTACTGCTACGGCCTCAATCTTCTAAAGTTGTGATTCTGATTCCTGCCCCAATGAGGCTTTCACATGTTCTTCCAGTCCAATAGTTCTCTATTTTTCCTTACATGATTCAAAGAGGGCAAATTAGAAGGGCTAGTGTTTCTTTGCCTGGTTTCCAGTGCTCTCTAGGATAGGCTCTAGGGTCCCCACAGTCCTGCTTTGAAAGTGGCTACGGATGGAGGGAAGGAAGAATGGATGGAGGGATAGATGGATGGATGGACCATAAGAGAGGGTACCAACTGCTAGTCTGAAGTTAAGCCGGAACCACCCTGTAATGCTGATTTGTGTCGTTGCAAATGCTAAAGATCAACCTTCGCGACAGGAAAATAATACTACTACTTAACTATTAGGGCCCCTCTCACTGCAGGCACATGCTGGTGTGTATGCCAGTGTCCGCACACATCCTCAAATGAAGTAAATTAGCCACTTAGTGAGGTGATGACAGCGCTGCTTGTAAACCCTATTCTAAAAGCTTCAGAAGAAAGATATATCTATAAAACACACACCTAAAGTTTGCTTTGTTTAGTGGCCATGCTGCTCCATATCACAGGGGTCACGCGCTATGAGCAAAAAGCAGCCTGTCCTGACAAAAAGGACACTGTTCTGAACAAGTAATCTCCTAACATTACAAATGTGGCTACTCAGGCATTTGTCTTTGCAGAGTACAGAAAGAGCATGTTAAAAGGAACAATGGCAAAATCCATCCAACTGTAACATATGGGAGACATTGCTCATTAATTTCCCTTTCTTCATCTCAATAGCTCAATAAGGATAATGCCTCTTTTATCAAACATTTACAGCTATCAGACTCTTGTTCAAGTTTGACCCTGCTGCTTTGTAAGTGAGAAAAATTAAACTGCCTCATCAAACACGATCAATGATAGGCCCCATGTAAGACATCCATTGCTTCAGTGAGGATATCAATGCAGCCTTACTGTAAATTAATGACAGTTACTTCAAATCCTGGATAAGGGCTTTTTTTTGCATACTTGCAACCTCTGTCTCCTTTCCACCATATGTTAATTAAAGATTAAGCTTTTCGGTGATTCTTTTTTGCCAGGCTTAGAAAAAGGAGGAGGATTGATGTCTATGTGGGCAAGTCCCAATTAGCTGGTATTAGACAAGAAATGACTCAAACGACTCTCAGCCAGCCTTAAAGGTAGTTCAAGATTTTCTTTCAAAAAATAATATACTGCCAGCCAATCCCAAGTATTGCTACAGGCTCTTGCAAGTGCCGAAATGGGAGCTGTTTATCCTGGATGCTCCATGAGTTTATGTACACCGTAGCCTATGTATAAAAAAAAAAATGTGGGGCAACACTTAGAGAAGTAACTACAGTCAAGTTGAGAAACAATACCAGTAGGCTACATTGCTTGGTAAAATCTGCAAGTTTTATCTCAACATCTACAGGTAAAATAAAATAGAAAAAAATAACAAGTGCAGTGTTTCTTTTTAGGTAGTGGTGAGTAGAGGCAAAACCAGCAGAAAGTACTGCTGCTCTCTTCAGTGTGTCAAATTTTTGAAGAAATTCTCCCTGCTATAAAAATTGGATAAATGCCTAAATGTAAAGGTAAAAGGGGAGTAAGGGTACATTTCACTGCATTCATGTGGATTTTAAAGAGAATGTGTTCTTCATGCTGTTATCTTGGAATAGAAGTAGACAGGCAATATTTATTCTAAAGTGTACTCTAAACTCAGATGCGCTTTAAAAGTTTAACCACCAAGATAAACTGAAGAAAATACACAAGGATGCAAAGTTCACAAAAGACTGTCGGGAGCTTGCATGTATATAATAAATTCTTATTAAGGCACTTACCAACAAGGTACCCCATGAGTGGCTGAAGCACCAGTAGTTTCCATAGCAACATCATCTTCATTGTCTGTGTTCAAAGTGGTCTCACATCCAATCAGGAGGCTATGAAATCCTGTTTGCACGTCCTTAAACCCTTTCGTCTGAAGAGAAAAGGTGGAAAAGATCCCATGAGGCTTGAAGTCATTCATTTTTTAATTTAGGAGGGCAAAACTCATCAGCTAAGACTCACACATAGCGTGTTTTGCTGCAACGAAGAGTGTGAGACACTATGTCTAATAATAATTCAGAGAAATTGTGCATCACAGTGCATGTTAATAACTGAATAAGCCATGATCAGAAAAAAACATTACAGTTGACAAACTCTAAATCCTGACCCATATTATGTTAGTTATCAAGGATTTCGCACGTTTCACATATGTACTCCTGATGTAAGGCACTCGCATCATAATGACCAATCACTGCAGTGACTCGGGTAAACAAAGACACACACACACACACCTGATGTGTTTTTCCTGCCTTCATTCAGAGGCTTTACCATATAATTAGTGCTCAAACTCCAAAGACTCATTTGGCTCATCTGGACAGTAATTTCCTCGGTGCTCCAGGTTACATGCCGAGCAGTAAAGAAGTGAAAATCGATGCAATTCTGAAGTAACATCCTTAAGCATTGCTTTTAAAATACTGACTTATTGTTTGCCCCGTGGACCTAGACAGTTCAATAATAGAATATGGATGCTTCTATTGATGGCAGCCTGCTTAAAACAAGAAATATGACAAAAGTTTTTATTTATGTTATTATGTTTTAACTACTTCACTAACACTAACTTCGGGTGTCATGGTAACTCAGAGACTAGTTCTGTTTGGGGTTTTGAATTCTGCTTATCCTGTGTGCGTGTCATGAATACGACCATAATGAGGAAATGACACATGTACAGTAGCCCAGCCTTGTTCCCTATGAGACTGGCATAGACAGGCAAGTATCATGGAGAGCGAGGCTGGCAAGGTCAGGCAAATATGTGCACTGGAGCTGTAACAGGAAAACAAAGGCACTTTTTCTGTACGGTTTTGTACAAATGTGTCTTATGTTGGAACATAGCTTACTTGGTGCAAGTAACAGGGTGGTATACTGACAAATGTTGTATTAAAAACAAAAATAAATGAAAACAAATAAATATTTTCAAACATTTCGCTGTCCACTTTAGAGCTATTTACTCATAATATTGGTTCCAGAACATTTTTAGCTAGTAATGTGATCCACCGCTGTATCGCGGATTTTTCCCCAACGCAACACAGTTCTCTGTGATATGTGTGTGTGTGTATATATTATTATTATTATTATTATTATTATTATGTTACTCATATCCTTAGCCTGACATCCACATATCATATGTGTTTACAAAGTGTGTTTAAAGTTTACATGTGTTTAAAGCATGTGGGATGCGTATATTAAGGCTTAAACTATATAAAACATGCTCATTTATATGGTGTTAATATATCATGGATTTCGCACACGTGATATATTGAACACAAAATCTGATGTATAAATGAACAATTGAAATGTTTTATGCCAAATAAATTCTTAAATGAACAGCTGCAGTGAAATCTAACCCCTAATAGCATAATGTGGCATATTCATGAATTCAGTAACATCTTGCAGAAATAAAGTGATTTGTATCAAAAAATATGCATATTAAAGCTCACAACTGCTCATTATAACCACTTGTGTATGAACTTCATAACCTGAAAAACTGTTTCATTTTTTTTCAGTCACAAAACAATTAAATACCAAACTCCACGTTGAAAGCTGCTTTTCTCATTTAATATGGTCGTACACCATTTTTGGACACTTCTTTGAAGAAATCACTTTTATCAGCTGGGATCTGATACATACTTAAGGAAAAGACTATATGCTACACCGGAGCTGCCTGACAGCAGATTTTGTGAATATGATTGTTCTTTGGATGCTCGTATGTAGCACTTACTGGGCCTTGAGCAGTCTTATTAGGTTCTTACTTTGTTAATAGCTATATGTGTAGCTGTGCAGCTGCTGTATCTCGTTATGTTATAAAACATAAGCGTTATATTTAATCAAAAATGATAAATCTCTGAACTAAAGTGAATTTCAAGGCAATTCCCCTGTTATTGGATAGCCATCCAATCCCGCAGCAGATGCAACCCCTGCTGAGTCACTGTGGAGACCCCTCGCACTCCCACTTGACACCTGCACATTTCACGCTCTATTCACACGTGCCAATATCTTGCCTTTACTTCCTGCTGTTTTTCCCATGGTTCTGCCCACTACCTGCTCCGTAAAACACACAGGAAATGCTCTTCAGCAGCAGATTGCTCCGGGGCTGAGTGCATCATGGGAACTACAGGGTTTCTCAGAGAAAATTAAACAAAAAAAAAAGAATATCAGCCACTGCTCCTCTGATCTGGCAGGCAACACGGATCCTTGCATCCCCTCCGCGGGGGAACGCGGTGGGCCGTCTCTTGTTAGGGAGAAGGGATCCAGCTGGGACTAATTGGGGAGAGGATCCCTGACAGCATGTTGTGAGCGGGACAGGTGACATTCTGCTGTAACAGATCACAGAATCGGGCACTTTTTCTCTCTTTTTTCTTTTTGTTTCTTCTGTAATGTGGGGTTAAATGAAATCAAGGCACAGGGTGAACTACAAAACATTAACGTTACAAAGCTTCAAAAATGATGTGCAGGGAAAACAAACAAAGCCACACAGAGCTAGTCATGACAACAAGACGAAGATTCAAATAAAAACGTACCGTGTATCATCTTTCACCCTGGTCTTGTGACGTAAATGCGTCAGCCTTTACATACTAATTAAATCCTTTCCTTTTGCAAGTGTGAGAGGGGCTAAACACAGACTGACCACTTATTTAACGGGTTTTAGGTGAAAATCCTACATGATCTATATTGTACCCCCCCCCCCCCCACTCAGATAAAAGGACACGCTACAGAATTTTAACTTTTCAGAATTTATTATTGATTTTCTTTGGTTGCACGTCCAGAGTCTGCCAACTGCAGAAATAGCCTATGGACTAGATGAACAGATTGTCGACCGAAAAACAAGGCACACAAAATAATTAATCTTAGACTCTGTTACACTGTAGAAGGCATGTCTTGGTTGGTGCAAAGATCATGCATGAAATGAACGCATGAAGGGGGAGAATAAGGAGAAAAGGATTCCAAAATTTAGCAACTTACACCAAACAAAATTAACAAAATAATAAAAAAGAACAGTGATACCAGTGGCCAATAATGTAATTACATGCATTTAAAATAAAAATTAATAATAATACAATAATAAATTATATCATAAGCTCTCTTAAGGGACTAATGGGTCTCACGAGAATTGCCTAATAACCGTCTGAAGGGCACGTGCTGAGCTGGCTAACTTCTTGGGAGCTGTGAGCCACAGGCGCCGTACAGCTGTGCAGATATGCAACGGGCCGCATGCGGTACGGGGAGCGGCATTCAAGGCAACATGGCTGCGGACGGCCTATGAAAAGCAAATGTAAGTGAATTTAAAAAGCTTATTGTCTGTTTTTGTATGATAATTTGTCAAATATTTTCTGATTTTTTAAATCTAAGACTTTGACCTGTGCAACGCATGAATTCCTTTTGATTTGAAAACCAGTTCAACCATTTCACTGAAAAGAACCAATTCAAAAGAACAATTCGTTCATGAACTGGACATCACTATCATTCACTTGGATAGCTGTTATCGTCTGCAAGTAGCCTTTCTCGCTATGATCATATCGCATTGTAGTTTGCGTACTGTTTTTATCTCTTGTCTTTACTGTTGCGTACTGTCTTTACTGTTTTTATCTCTTGTCTTTACTGTTGCGTACTGTCTTTACTGTTTTTATCTCTTGTCTTTACTGTTGCGTACTGTCTTTACTGTTTTTATCGACATCACCCAAATGTGTGTACAAACAGAGCAACACAGAAGCAGTCTCTGCAAAACGATCTCTGTGGCATTTAAGATGCTTTTGCCAGGAAATTCAGACCTAAATAAAACAATTGGGCATAGATATGCAACCTTAGTTGGTAGTAGAGAAAATGGAAGCTAGTTCATTATATTGTGGCGCCGGGCCGACCGAGGCATTGTGATGGCGATGGAGAACAAACACGAGGAGGCACAGAACGAAGTTGCTCTTTTAACGTTGTCCTGAAAAGAACCACACTTAAGCAAAAATATAGCAACACAGAATGCAAGTGAAACATAGGGAGGTCACACATAGTCACACACTAAAGACAGTAAGACACACATGTGGGTAATTACACATTGACTAAAATAGGTCAGGACCAAGCAAGTTTTCTTTTCCAGTAATGTCACTATACACTTTGCTATTGCTTTACAGCTGTCCCTAATAGTGTATGTTTGCAGTTTTAATAACAAATAATTTCAAAAGAAATTCAGTTTTCCCTGCTCTACTGAAATTGCACCGAACCATGAACCCAAAACCAAGGTTTATACTGAACCATGAATTTTGTGTACTGTTGCAGCCCTAATGTCTGCCACAACGTTAAGACCAAACAATCAACACACAGAGCATTGAAAGGAAAACTATACATGAACACATAACAGTTCCCAGCAAGAATTTTCCAAGGCTTTCAGCCAGCACTGGAGCATGTACCCTCTTGGTCCCAACCCTAGTCTCGTGTCAGAGTGTTAGAAAAGCTTTAGAAAATACAACAATATCACTAATTTAATGTCAGCAAGAGCAAGAACATTTAACATTAACGCAAATTGCTAATTTGTACGTTGGGTAAGTTATTGCTAATTTGCACCAACCTTTATGGATTACCAACCTTTATCCCGCATGGTTTAAATACTGCTATCTGTTTTTCTTCATCCACATAAAAATTTGAGTACCCAAAGTCTATAGTTTTTGGTATGAATGCCGCCAAGTATACTCCCTGCTAGCTTTCTATGATACCAACAAATCACATGTTGCTCATTTTGTGAGCGTGGTGTGGCTTATGTCATTCATGGGCACACACCATTTCTGAGATTCCAATAAAAGCTGTGAAGGTGGTGATGAAAAATCAAGGTGGAAAGTAATATTAACTGCAGTGATACAATGTGCAAAGTCATTTACAGTAAGTCTAAGTTTTAAGTCAATAAAATCCAAGTCTAAGTCAAGTGGAATCTTTTTCATAAACTGGAACGTAAATCTCCTGTCATAAAAAAAATGCAGACTTAAATCTGACTCGAGTCAAGTCATGTGACTCGAATAGCGGGTGTGACAAAAGGATTTAAAAAACAACTGGAAGCCTCTTTTTGTTAGCACAGAGGAAAACTAATATGCCAAAAGGGGCAGCAGCATGCTGGGAATTACGGAGGAACTTGGCTCCCCTGAAAAGGATACAAGCTCCCTTGAAAACCTATAATGTTTTTCGCAGTAGCCCTGTTATTGACCGCACTGCTGTGCACTTATAGGTAAGTGCGTGCATGTGACTTGTGAAGTTGTGGTGCACACCGGACAAAAAGACTACCCTGAATACCACGTGTCAGTTAAACCCTGGACACCAGGTAATGGCAGGGCTATATCTGCATGCTGGATCAGGCATCGGAATCTGGCAACATGGAGAGAAAAACCCATGCAAGCTCTTTTAATCACCTGAGTCACCCCCCACCCCCCAAATACTGAATCAATGCCGGGATTATTTGGCCACACTGTGTTTAACATCCAGATTTGATTTCCTCACGATAGTGGAGATATTCTCCATTTCCATCAGCTACGAATTCCACCCTCCACATCCATGCAACGCCGCCTGCACCACCAGTTTCTCCAGCTAATGTGACAAATGCCAGGCGTGGTGTAACAGCTAGGGGTGCAGTATTTCACAATCCATTCATGAGGAAACCCATTTCATTTACACACTATGGGCACAGAGGAGGGACACAGGGGAGGGTGGGGAGAACAGATACAGGTGCCGCCCCTAACCAAAACTGTGGGACAGGTCCCTGATGCCAGTATAACACACGACAGGCACAGATGGAACCGCTACCATGTCCTGCAGAATTTCAGAAATAAGAGTATTTTCTTCCACTCTGTCCTCTGCATATAGTATGACCTTCACGGCTGAAACATTCATTCTGATTAAATTCCATTATTAACTTAGACTATATTTTCATAACTGGATTCACATTTACAACCAGCAGAATGAGGGGCAGGCCAGAGACAGGGACAGATAGGAGTTTTTAAAAGTAAGACATGCGGAACAGAAATCCTTTTCTGTAACGCCATCATAAGCTGGTGTTTATGCTTCTTTGAGAGTGATCATGAAGCTGGAGCAAGATGAACAAAATGATACAGCTGACCATTTTCCCACAAAACACGGAGCTAAGCCGACTCACTGCGTCCTTCTCACAGTATGAATCTGCTAAGTAATTCTTGTCAGAAAATTGCAAAGAACTGGATGTCTGGTATTAAATGTTTCTCTGTTCCTTTATCTAAGATTTAAGTGGGTAATGATGGCGGGAGATTTAAAATAAAAACACCATATTGGTGGATTTTTCTTCATATAGCCTTTTCATTGTACTGCTTTAAATGCAGCGTATTTTCAGTAAATTCAAAAATCAATAGTGAGAAAGCAAAAAAAAGGAAATAATAATCCCAAGACCAACAAAATAACAGAAGCCCTGTGAGGAAATACATTTGCAAATTATTTAAAATGATTTAAACACAATTCATAGTAGATGAGTGTTGAAAGAGAACTTCTACCAACATGGATCAACAGTCTTCAATTGCAGTCAGTTACACAAGTCAAATCTGCCGAAACTCTGCAGTTAACACCCTTTTTTCAGTATGTCAGTTGAGATAAAAATAAAAACTCCAAAACCACAATTTATGAAGAAATATTTTTCTGTTTGTTGTGTAGCTAACCCTTCCAAAACAACTGAAAATCAAGTCACTGACATCTCTGGATATTTTGATGCAAAGAATTAGGTCAAGTAACATTCAATGGTACAACAGCAGCCTCGTTGGACTAGAAACTGCAAAATCCAGATAAAATCTGGTCTTCAGCACTATGCTATATGCTGCCCACAGATACCACAATACCTTTTAAGGATTTGAGCCTGTACAGTATTTGCATTTTATTTATTTAGCAGGTGTATTTATTCAAAGCAAAGTATAATTAATTAAGTAAGGCCAGGCACTCAAGCTCGCTAAAGCAATTAGGGGTTAAGGATCACTCTTCTGATGCTGGGATTTGAACGGCGGACTTTCCGATCACAGGCACGGCTCCCTAGGTCACTGAGCCACGCACCACCCAGCATTCATCCCATAATGATCATTGATCAATTTTCAACACCTCATCACAGCTGCTTGGATATCCATCAAATGAAAGGAGCATCTGTATATCGTCCAAAACAGAGTCTCACTTAGAGGACAGCGAAGGATGTACTGTATCCGGAAAACTGGGCTTTGCAATGACTCAGGGGTACTTGAATCATTTTCAAAAAACAAACATCATGCCAAGCACACAGTCATCTTAAATGCATTAAAGGAACAGCTGTTAAACATTTGCTTTTAATATCTGTTGTAAGTGGCGTTACATTCTTAATGGAGGTCCCGATAAATGATAATTTAGGACCTAGCAAACGAAATTTACAAGTTTATGTAAAAGCATTTCCATTTGTGCTTTACAAGCAGCAAGGGCTCATTTTCCAATCTTTATATTGTAAATTAAAAGAGTATGCTTATAACCATTACACAAGAATCTTTATAGCCTTTGTGTCTCCAGAGAAACATGAACTGCCAGTTCGACTTACCCTGTTTGAATTAAGACCAGTGAGGTTGTCCCGTATGACTAGACCGGGTCTTTGCCACGGTAAGGAATACACACAGAAATCCCATTTAATTTTTTCCATTCTCAGCATAACAAATATAAGCTACACAACACACTCGTAATTTTGTAATCGATGGACATGGGTGCCAAAAGATGGGACTGGAGAGCAGGACAGCACAATGGGACAAGAGGAAAAGATCAACTGATTGAAGCTAAAATCTGGTCATGGCCACCAAAACAATAACGTACAAGAGATCAGATTTTTTTAAAAATGAAGCCCAGTGTGGGGAGGCTGAAGATCAATTCCCATCAACTATGTGCTGGAAAATATGACCCAAATCCAGCCTCTTACCAATGTTCTGTCTCACATTATTTTAAGTTTGTGTTTCCATAGCCATAAACAGGTTGTGCTGTTAAAATTTGTGCTTCTACATATAACACAGGTTGTGGGAGCTTAAATATGCAATGCATTTTAATAAATTAAAGTAGACTAGAGGGTATATATTATGGAGCTCTGAGCTCAGTGGATAATTCAAGGAGTTGCTTTTAAAAACACTTCTAGAAAGAAGGCATGATCCGGGTGACACTATTAGTATAAAGGGCTCAGAAGAATTAAAAACTATTCTCCCATTGCCAAGTTTGTTTCAGTGTTTCTTGATGAGGAAAACCAATTTACCAACCTGATTCAAAAAGTAAATTAACATTTCTGCAGATTCACTGATTTTCATGATTTTTTTAGTGACGTCAACTGAAGAAAAAAAATCTATCTGTAGAAATAGATACCATAACACCCGGAGAAAGTCATGCAGTATACACAATAAAATGGGGATGCATGAGCAGTAAAACATGCTTTCCACATATCATCAGTAGTACACATGCTGCTATCTTCTGAACGGTTCAGCTACTGAAATTTTTCCACCAGTCAGTGCTTCTCTACACTGCTCTCGCTAAAAGTCAGCTTCCATAATTTGAGTGCTGCATCATAGAAAAGCATAGTGAAGATCAAGGTAAACCATGGGTGTCACCGCCATCAAATCTGATGGAGACGTGTCCCCCCCACATTCAAAATGCTTCTGACACCCCTGATTTAAACATATAAATGACGCTGCCATTCCACAGATTTTTTAGACCAAAAAAATGGCTACACTACTGTACATGGGCTTTCATCGACAAATCTTGCATTGGTTGGTGTCAGTATGAGACAGTTACATGTGGCATCGTTCAGTAGGTTTTTCTGACAGATTTACTCATTGGCAGCTCTCAAAGACTAATGACTGCTAAACTGCCCTTTACATTTGCATGCACTACAGTATCAGATTTATCTTCACTGCAAATATTCTAAAATTAAATTTGCACAAACAACTTATGTCATTTTAGATATTAGATTATGTGGTGTTTTTTTTGGTTTAGTACCTGTCAGTAGGATATTTTCCTATTAAAGTTTTATTTGCTCAGCAGGAAATTATTCAAAATATCTTAGACCAGCTATTCTCAACCAATGGGTGGGTCACGGTAAGTTCTGAAAGGGTGGCGAGGCAGAGTTGGAAATGTAAGCATTTTAAAACTAGCAAGCCCCTATGCTGATCCACGATCAGATTTCCCAGCCCCAGTCCGAGAATTAACCTACAGTATATAAACAGGTCTTGGATCTGTGAATGCTTAGTGTAAAACTAGTGAACACTCAAACAATCCAAGAAGCCAAACCACAGATTCACTGGAACATACAATCAGTTGTGTGTGATAGGCACTGAATGGCATTATTTGCAGAGTGCACTGCGTGCTTGATCATAGTGTTAATTTAAACCTTTACCTCATGTGAGCTTGCAACGGAGCTGACATGGTAAAAATTGGGTCGCAGTGCAAAAAAATTAAAAAAAAGAAAAAGTAGAAATTTCACTCCTGCTTATACTGTATATACAGCTGGTCATTTACGCCATAATTTTATTATTTGTGGAAGAAACACAGCCCTGAAACGCCAAAAAACAAACAGACAGACAGACAGACAGACATACAGATAGATAGATAGATAGATAGATAGATAGATAGATAGATAGATAGATAGATAGATAGATAGATAGATAGATAGACAGATGACTATCCATCCACTCCTCCATCCATTTTCCAATTCCTTATTCTGAGTAGGGTCATGAGAGATGCAAATATAAGTGACTATTATTATTATTATTATTATTATTATTATTATTGAGGGTGTGCACAGCTAATTATAGCATAATGTAACACTTTTCCACTTTATTGCATTTTTGAGATAACTGACCATGATATTTATTTCTCTCAAGACAATACCATTTCCTCAGTGATGCATCACATGCCTTTACTACAATGAATAAAGGCTGGTGACGTCATTGTATTTACTGGACAATGTGCACTCCTTCGTCTCAGAGCAAAAGCAGCTCTCCAGAAAGATTTTTGTTTCTTTGATGTTTCTCCTCCACTGCCTTCAATATCAATCAAACCTCCTGGCTAGTGAAAATGAAAAGTCTGATGCACATTCCAATTTGAGCCAGAGGAGGCCGAGTGGTTTCAGGGCTGTAGCTTACAGCTCCTTGGTCTTTTTAATCTGCTAAGAAAGAAAACATAATAAACTCCCCCATGAAACAAAAATAATAATTAAAAGTAAATGGGAGTGATCTGAACCTCAGACAGTTTCGTGTCTTTCATCGTTACGCCATCTGGCGTGCTTCTGGCAAGGGAATGCGTCTTTTTCCTTGATTTCCGTCTGGCTGAAAGGTAACAACTACACAAACCAAGATATTTATCATGAACTGGAATGACTATGATGATTATTTGTTTACCCCGGCACCTCCCAATGTATAAATATTTTAAAAACTCTACATGAATAGAACAGTTCCTCTTGTACTACCTTACATGATGGGATTCACACTAAATCCATGAGCTGTTTCTCCCTGGTTTTGAATTATGTCTAACTTCAACCTGGTCCAGCACAAAAGAGAAAAAATGACAGAGCCAAATGCATATTTTACAGTCTCCATCTCCCATCTGACACGGCAGGACCTAGCGATCCATCAATGGATGTTGGCGGGCTGTTTGAGATCCCACATGTAGTTTTATCCCTTTTGACGAAACTGTTGCATGAAAGCAACCCATCTGTATATAAAACCAAGTGACGGGGTTGTGCTTGAGAGAGAGGCCAAGGCACACACTGCGCTTCTCTGTAAGCATTTCTGGGCTTTACAAACCCACTCTGAATCCAAGCTGCAGCATTGAGCGAAACACTGTGTACATAAAGAAGACTTTGTTTTTCAATCAAAAACCACAACTGTGGCTCAAAGGTTTCATTCACACAAATAAGGACACTCGTAAAGAGGGAGAAAAAAGAAACAGTTATCTATTTTGTGTTTGACATGAATTCCGCTATGAAAAATGCACAAATGCTGTTATTCCTAACCATTTAAGAGTCAAAGCATTTAAGGACAGTGTTGAGACTCCTGTATCCCTCCGGTCTCCAGATAGTATTGTCACTTTCAAATTCCAATATGATACCAAGAAAAGTATTGAAATTCTATACCATTTTTGATACCCAACACAATTATATAAAGTAACTCAACAAAATTTTAATTTCAGTTGCAACTTTGCAGTCTTTTGCAAACTCTTGTCACTATATCTAAAAAATCCTGCGCATTGCCTTGTCAGTAAAGATAATGGTGTTACGTACAGTACCCACTGAGCAAATATATGTTTAAAATATGTCTTTTGAAAGAAGTATGCCAAAAGTAGGCCAAAAGGGTCAAAACATTAGCATTTTTTGTATTAACATGCTTAATATCACTTGCTAACATACACAAATTTTGTGTTTTAACGCATAATAATGTGATAACACATAGAAAATGTGCACGGTAAACATTTTGAATATGTAACACAAAAAAAGCTAGCACATTTTGACCCTTTTGATACAGGAAGGGGGCGGCATGGTGGTGCAGTGGTTAGCACTGTTGCCTCACACCTCTGGGACCCAGGTTCGAGTCTCCACTTGGCTCACATGTGTGCAGAGTTTGCCTCGTGCCCATTGCTTCCAGGATAGGCTCCAGACCCCCCCGCGACCCAGTAGGATAAGCAGTTTGGAAAATGGATGGATGATACAGGAAGTCCTGCATCTTACTGATTGTAAGATACTGAACTTCCTGGAGGTTACACCAGCCCCCGTGTATCACTTATTTACTAGTCAATCAGTTCAGACTTTAGACTTATTTCTAGTTGGCTAGTTTGGAAAAGTGTGGTCATATCCAGTCTGTGAAATAATCAAAGAAAGGACTGACATTTTTCGCTTTTTTTGCTCTGTATTCTGCAGATGGACGGAATTGTTTAAGTGTGACCGGCACCAAAGTGAATGCAAAATCAAGCACTGTAACTCCACCACATTCTATGAAATGGCTTCTCTGAAATCACTGAGTACTGAACATGTAAGCAGAAATATAGTCAGTGAGTACAGATCATGCAGCTGTGAAATATACCCAACATAGGGAATACGCTGGCTTACATAGTAACAGACAATGGTCTGAACACTCCCTTAGTGAAACTCGGCTTGTACGTCTTGTTTGTCTTGATGATGCATTGGTGAGTTTGGCAGGCATGTGCTACTTCACACTGCCCTAAAAGGGCACGTTCTTAATGCGGTAACATGTTGTTACATGTTAGACATACAAACTGTGTGCATTAACACGTTGATCTTGAGCGTACTAATGTGAAAAAAACGAACACGTTTTGACCCTTGTGGCCTTCAACATCTTAAAAGCCAGAAAGAAAGTTTTTATGACTTGTCTATGTCTTTTTATGGCGTCTTCTGAACGTCCAATATTGGGTCCTGCACCTGTCTTGCAGGTCCACAGATGTCCAAAAAATCTCCTAGCCAGATGTTCAAATATTTAACTGCATATCTAGGTCCAGAAGGGGAAATAGTGAAATGTTCAAATACCGAACCTCATTTGCATGTTTTGCAGGCATACAGAAATGGTCCTGGACTGACGGATGCAATCAACACATCTGGTGGACGCCTCATGTTTACTGGGTAGTAGACAATGTAATCTCACTGTAATCACATTCAGAGACATTTGCGAGCAATAAACATTATTAAGAATATGATTACTTAGGATTATATTATATATTATATTATTATATATATTATATTTATATTATTACAGTACAACAGACATACATTACTTTTATATGGCTTTTTTAAGTCTCAAAGCACAAACACGTCTAACAATTGCATGACTAAAAGTTTGTATCCAAATGATCAACACTAACCAACAGGACCTCACAAGATCGTACGGGGTCAAATATGACCGGCAGGTAAAAACAATTGGAAACTATTGTTATAATGCAATAATGCTTAACCAACTACAAAAAAAAATTAAATCAGTTAAAAAATGCACATCACACTTCTACTTCAACCACAGCAGGCTCATACAAATTAAAATTGCATTAATTCAGAAATAAGATATCTATAACATGAAACTCTTTATATTGCATTGTGTGGTGTTTGCCCCCTTTAATAAGTATTAATTTGCCATGAAGCCAATGTATTTCCATAAAACCAGAAGTTCAAGCTCTAGAATTGATAATATGAAATATCAGTATTGATACCATGTTATATACAATACAGTCGATACGTTGGTTACTTTCAATACTTTTGACAACACTGCTTCCAACAATAAGACAAATAGTGCTAGATACATTGTACAGGTGCAGCTCAATGTATGTCAGCTCCAGCATAACGTCACAGACATTCTCAGCTTCTAAAAATAAGCTCTGTTGATCCCTGAGAGAAGCTGGAGGGAAAGCTGGTATCTTGATACACCGTGAACGGCTTGTTCTTCTGCTCGTGAGAAGGCTGGGTAAACTCCCTCACCCCTCCCTTAAACATGTTTTGAGAAATCGCAGAGAATTCCTAACTTTTTCAAAAACCAGAAGAGTACGTTAAGAATAGACACACCGTAGGCAGTGAGACACTGTGCGTTAGTCTTTCGCATTTGCAGTTCTTCACAATTTTTTTTTAGCCTGCGTGTGTGTGTGTGTGTGTGTGTATGTGTGTGCGCATGTGTCTGTATGTATCTGTGTCTCCCAGGCATGAGGGTGGGGGTGGGCTTGCCTCCAAAAGCTCCTGCCTTCAACTCATAGTTCCCCAGACCATGGCGCGTTTTCTGGAATACCCAATCCGCAAGGACACAAATGCTACTTAGTGACATCAGGTTCAAACAAGTTACATGGATTAAAGGATTACTTGGATCTGCTCAGCAGCAGCAATCTCACCACACCGCCCACACTCTCTTGGAAAGTACATCTACATCTACCTGTCGAGTCCCGGAAATTGAAGGAAATTGTCATCATATAGGGAGTAATTACATGGCTTTTGTTTTATGTGTCCCTTGGGTACCCTGGTTCGTATCTAAATAGTGCACATCAGCAAGCATGTCTATGTATAGCTGCTGCACTTTGTTCACTTCCTGACATGTTTTGATTGGGTTTTTCAGTTACACCACTCTTCAGCTCCAAAGGCTTCGCACCTACGGGGTTTTGCTGTACACGCACTAGGACACGAGCCCCTCCTCATGTACCTGTCTATGTCTGCAGATCAGATTTGACTGAGCGAGTCAAACTGTAGCTTCAGCTAAACGCCAGCCCAAATGGTACCAAAACAAGACCTACAGCATAGACAGACCAAACAGGTTAAGTCGTCACCGACTACAAACGTGGTCACAATAACAAGCAGCGACAGTAAGACATCTGATCCATGGCCAGGTAGGAAGTGGATCGGGGGCCCACTTGCTACTCATCAGCCTGACACAGATAGAGCTCCTGTGGAAAGGCCCCAGACTGGGTACTGAGCTGACAGCAGATGAGGGAGGCAGCGTGAGGGGACTGAGCCAGGGGCTCATCAGTGGAGAAGAAAACACCAGGCTGAAGAAATAAGACACTATGGCAGTGTGGGACATGTAGTGTGCCCTCAGTGAGGCACAAACCCACAATCCCTATGGATTCCTGCCAAAGAGCCAGAAAAAAGGAAACAGGAAAAAAGAGCAGACACTGAAATAAAAACACTGTATGCGCTTTTGCTTTGTGTGCTTGGTATGACTTTATAGTAAGACTGCCCTTATAAAGGGTTTATGAATGGTTCATAATTAAGTTGTTAATTAGGTTGTAAGAGTTTGCAAAACATTGCTAGACGATTATGAACAAGTTATAGCAGTTTTTTTTTCATTATTATTAATGAGTTAGTACCATTTACAAGTGGTAAGAGAGCCTTAATGTAAAGTGGTACTGGTATTTTGGTTACAGACTTTATGTTGTCATCCATGTTCAATATCTGCATGTCGTATCTGCACACTGTATCCCTGTGAACTATTTTCAAACTTAAATACAATTTAATTGGTGTTTCATACAGTATGTACTAAAACAATATTCAGCAGAGATATTTGTAAAAACCTAATTTTAAGAAATAGCTATGGTAACCGCAATATAGAAATGAAATATTCGTAACTCGTTACATTACCTTAAATGAGAATTACTTTATTATTTTATACTAAATTATTATAGCTTCAGCTTGAAACATTGTACATAAGAAACATTTTATCTAGCTGCTAACAATAGCTAGTTGAAATATATTAGATATTCAGTCATAATTTGTCTTGGAACACATTTAAGACATAGTTTGAAACATTGCAATACAGATAAAGCGACGATATTGTGGGATTACAGCAGTACTTCGTAGTTACCGTTCCTTATAACTTTCATACGACCTCACTACAAACCTCAACGATTTTGATTTGTTTTTTTACCCTTTTAACAGCACAGAGGTACTTCTACCGAGTGTTGTGAGCGTAGAGGACACATTACACTTTGACAGAATTTTGAGTAATTATGGGTCATTGTGCATCATTACAATCACAAGCTGGAGTTGATTCCTTGTGCCTCCACAGGCAGTGCGTGTCGTTTCGGCCATTCGATGGGGTGACGGCGCCGAAAGGGACAGCTGTTCAGACCTGGATCATTCCAGCCGACGGTCGTTTGTACATGATGAACGACTCGTACGTGATGAGCCACTGCATGCGAGAGGCTTCAACACATGACGGCCTTAATAAATTGGTATGCAGACAAAGTATTACGATGCGCAAAAATCACCGGGGAAGAACAATTCATATTTAAGTGCTCAGATTAGGGTAATTTATGACATTTTCCACTTTAAAGTATTTGAAATGCTGGGGGTTGATGCTTTATTCTCGATACTAAAATAGTTACGACTCACAGTTTGAAACTAACCACGAAGATGTTAAGCAAAGACAATTGCAGGAAATTTAAGCTTGATAGAGCTGCAGACTTGACCGTGATTTGTATCGGACGCAAGAAAATGGCAACACGCATCACAGTAAGAGAGACAGATTTGTCTGAGCAGCGGATCCACTGCTTTTAACCGATTTAAAATGATTGCGAGTTGGCTCATTACTTAAGACCGATCATTTTTCATGCTGAGCAGCGAATATCTCCTGCAACATGTAGAGACGCTAAACTGCGATGTCTTAGTCTAAATTTAATCTCACAGTACTTTAAAAGCACTGTATAATGTAATCATCTTTGCACCAGCCAGTGATCAAATAGGTACTATATTTCTAATTAGTAACAAGAAATAGATATTTTCTAATATTTAAATAAATGTATTGCATGACAATGCGCAGCAATTAGTAAAACACTTTTGCAAGACACATAGGAAGTTGACAGATTAACAATCTAACAGCAAGAAAACCATAAATAAAAATAATTAAACAAAAAAATCGTCTTACCTGAGGCGTAGTTTGTTTTCCAGGTTATACCCCTGTATTCAAGTTCTTATTCCTTTTCTAGTATCCCTTCTAGTATGTTTCAGTACAATGTTTTCACTCCACTTTCTTCAGGGAGCAACAACGTATAGCAAGAATAACAGGGCAGATAGTGATTTAAGAGAAAGAGAAACGCGTGTCCGTAAGCGACAGCTTGAATATGTCAGTGAGCGCGGCGGCTGGGAGAAAGCGCCGGAAAATACAGAAGCAATCCGGGGGACAGCAGCCTCACTAAAGAAGTCTCTAGCGAAGAAGCGTCAGATTTTTCAAAAATAATAAGAATAAATATGAATAGAAAATTTTTAAAAAAACTGAGGTAACCTCTTTTCTCGACTGGAGCAATTACATGTCGCCTAACGCGAAACGCGAGCAAGCGCTTCTGGTGCTGCTAAACCGGCTGAGGATTATAAAGTATTCATTCTGCTTCAAGTGGGATATAGGCTACTACAAACTGGCGAAGGGGAGCAATGTCTTCACTTACTAGAACCCCCCCCCCAACACACACACACACACACACACACACCTTCACGCCCCCTCCTTCTCCTCCGCATCGCACATCCATCCACGGCATATCACACTCTCATTCTGTAATTCTCGGGAACGCCACGAAACACCCGAAAGCATTTTTAACCACGTTTTTTTCTGATGGTTAAGTATTAGGCTATATGTCACGATATTCTAAATATAATTTTCAATAAGTATTTAAACTAATCGTTGATGCTCTGATTTGGGACTTAAGTAAAGCGATAGTACGGTGTGCATTTGTGATATCTTAAAAGTAAAAAAAAAAAACGTAAAGCCTGTATAGAGAAGAAATCTTCCCACAGCACATGCCACTTTCTCTTGTCTTGTACTCTTGTCCTGTGTAGGTGGCCCGCAGTTTGAGCCCAGCACTCTGACCTGTCCTAGTAGGGAACATCTCAGTGGTGCTAAATGGAGTGTAATCATTGGCACTGTACCCATTTGGCAAGCTCTGCAGTGACAAAGGCTGTGCAAATTTTACCGGTGTCACTAGAAAGTCATAGGTGTTCCTCGCCAGAGACCAGGGGTGGAAGGAAAGCCGCCACCATCAAAGAGCGATAGCGGGTCAGCACACGGTAGCCAGAACCTTCTCACATGGTCGGTACTGCATATTCTGAATGAAAGACGCCTGTGTGCTAACCCTTCGGCTCTGTGTTAAATATATGCATGAAGATCCAGCATCAGTAACAGCAGTCAGACCCTCGGAAGCACGCACCTGGGAGGCCCTACAGAACACTGCACTGCAGCGATTCTCCTTCTTTGGATTATTCATCCTCATCTCCAGCTTTGCTCAGTGCTGCTGCGTGCGTCTGAGGGATCTTGAGTCATTTTTCAAACTCACTGAAGGAAACAGGTAACCCAAAATAGAACATTAAAAACCTGGATGTTGATATTGCTACGCGGCTTAGGATTTTGGGAATTAGAGTAAACTTCACCATGTGTGATTGGACAATATTATTCCAGTTTTTAAAGTCAAAGGGGTCTGGGTCAGTCTCAGAGAATTCCCAAAATTCTTTTTAAATATGTCTGGTGACAATATTAGATTGAGTTGATACCATGACAGCAAGGTAGCTCACTGGTTAATACAGTGACAGGCTGTCACTGTCTTTCTTCTAAGTGCACAAAATGGAAAAAAAAGCTGTTTAATTAAAATGTCTTGTTCTTTATATGTTTATAGTAAAATTTATTAATTCGAAGCACTTTATTGTCTTTGTGTTATGAAATTACTTTCATGACAACCCAAGGTAAATTAATAAGAACAAAATAAGCTAAGAATAAATAAATAAATATAAATAAAATAACTGTACTAAATATGTCAAGGTATTTGCAAAGATGCCATATACAAATCAAATAAATCTGTTTTATTCTGACACTGTACTCATCACACTTCTGTTAATCTTCTATTATTAAGCATACAGCACAACATATTTAAGGCACTTTGAGTCATGTTGCGTGTTTTTCTCCCTTTTTCGCAACACTTTAGAGTATGTCAAGTCTCACTTGAGAATAACCTCTTCACTGACTAGTTTTTAAATTTTACAGTACCAGAAAGATTACTGGGTCATAACTACCTCATATACATTCAGAACATTATGTGGTACAACTTGCTAAAAATTATTTATATTTCTGTAACGGAAAGACAAAGTTAATTGATAAGATGGAGTGAAAAGCAATAAGTTTCCATGAGTCTGGTTTGCCTAGAAAAGCCCATCCTGGAGGACTTAGCTGAGAAACCCCGCCTTGGAGAGCGTACACCTACTAGCAAACAATCTCCACTTACTCTAACTGAGCCACATATATGTATTGGGTCACCAAGCTTTGCCAACATGAGAACATAAGGCCTAGCATCAGGGGAGCATAGTAGGGGGTAACAGCAGCTATTGGGGAGGGGAGGTTGGGGTCCCCCTTGGTATGTTTTTCAGTGGGCCATGTTCTGCACTCTTGTCATTCTGGAGTAGATATTTTGGACGTCCAACTTTGGGGAACAGTTTGGGGAAGGCCCTTCAGTTCTAGCCTGACTGTACCCCAGTAGACAAATTAAGGTCCATAAAGACACAGTTGGGTGAGTTTGAAGAACTTGACTGGCCCACACAGAGCTCTGATTTCTACCCCATTCACCGCCTTTGGGATGATCTAGAATGGAAAATGTGAGCTGGGCTTTCAGGTCCAACATCAGTGTCTGACCTCAGAAATGTTCTTCTGGATGAATGGGTAAAAATTCCCACAGACACACTCCATAAACTTGTGGAAAGCCTTCGCAGAAGGGTGGCAGCTGTTATAGCTGCAAAGGTGGGGGGGGACCAAATCCATATAGACGCCTGTGGATTTAGAAAAGGATGTCATAAAAGTTCCTGTATGTGTTATGGCCAGGTGTCCCAATCTATAATATAATATACAGTCCATGTGCGTCTTGGAAAACTGTGCTGATTGACATTACTAAGACCCAGTTAAAATGGGGAAACATTCAGTGGCCGATCCAGTTTTGGGGGGAGCAGGGGGGGTGCCACCATTGTAGGAGTACCGTGTGTGTTTTGCAGGACAGTGGATTTGAGGTTGCTTTGGTCCAATGCTGGAACCAAAGACATGCCCTTGGCTCACAGGTAGAAAGATGTTAATGTGAATCAGTTCTAATCAGGAATGTAGTTTCTTGCAGCCACATTTCCTGCAGTCAATAATCATTTAAAAATAGAATGTTACGGAAGCTAAATAGCTGGATGCCACTTGATTTGTATGTGTTGTAAACCTTTGATGATTCATGATCAATGCATTAAAAAATCCACTTTTCTTCAATTACATATTATGCATTACTATGATGTCAAGTTTTAGCTACTGATTCTCATAGGAAAACACCATCAAAAGACTGACTGCATGCATAAGATGCATAAGATTTGCAACCCAGTAAAAATAATATTTCAGTCAAATATCAAAAAAAGCAGCAATGTTTCTGTTTTCCACATTAGTCCCAAATCAGCGCAAAATTTCATTGCAAATACCATCCATATATTCATCTTCTACAACCACTTATTCATCTAGTATGCATTTTTATTTTTATTGCTGTGAGAGATCTCTAATTGTGGTTTACATGTGCTATATCAGTCATGGCATGGCAAATGTAACTGAATTGCATGTGTAGTGTAGGTATACTTCAAATATTTTTCAGATAAAAGACAAAAGTGTGGCCTTTTTGACAGGCATTTCATAGCAGGGAGAATGAAGCTGTTCACACTCAAAGCAGGCAAAGTAAACATCTCAGAACTTAGAAGCTATGTATTCTGTTTGTGAAAAAAAAAATGAACATTGTCATTTCATCTCAGTTATGTAAAACTTTATTTCAGCCTCCTACGCCTATTTGGATACTTTCTTGGATCCTTTTTCTTATCATATTTTGATTTTTGATGTCTATTAATCAGATAGCCTAACACAAAATCACAGAATGAATAAAGAACAGACAGGTGATTCTCTTATACTCTGTTCCATAACATTACCCATCTATCCAGCCATCTGTCTTAAAATGGTTTATTCTGGTACGGCTTGCCTGGATGCCCTCCCAGCAAACACAGAGCATGAAGCTGGGCTACACCTTGGCTGAGATGGTGGTATACGCAGGCTCACAATCATACACCATGAGCAATTTAGGGAAGGCAGGTAGACCGGCGGCATGACTTTGGACTGTGAGAGGAAACTGGAGCATCCAGAAGAAACCTGCGCAACAGAGGGAAGAAGGTGGATCCTCCACACTTCCAGCCCCAGAGAGGAGAGACAACACTGAGGCACCGTACCAGCCTGTCATCATGTTAAATATTATCATATTTTGACATAACATTATACAATATTTTGACATAATTGCCTCAGTCAAATAATACCTTCCAGGCACCTTAAATACACTGTTTTGTCATTGTTTGTCATTAATTAAATCCAGTTCTTGGGCCATCAGCATAACAGGATTTGCCTATAAAAACCGTCATACAAGGACATTTCCTGTACTACATTACAGTGTGAACCCAATGGCAATTGAGGGCAGGATGGGAAATAGGCAAAATTAATGATTAAATTTCTCCAGCGAAGACTTCATACGCAAAGTCATTTTCCTTGATTGTCAAAAAAATTCTTGATTCTTTGATTGTAAAAAAAATGTATAAATCACAGCATTATTAGCTCATCAACATTCAATAATAACACAGACATAGATCGGGTTTGAAAATGATTCAGAATTTTTGTAATGCAAAAGGAGGAAGCGTTTAGAGTCTGTCCTGCATTTGCGTAGCTGATGTCTTTAATCCACACGGATAATGAACTTCCCGACCCCGTCACATGATATGACTGGTGGACCTTCCTGATATTGAAGTTACCCTGAGGTTAGAAAACAATTTGGAAATGTTGAGACCCTGTTGTGCGCCCCCCGCTTCTGAACGACCGTCAGCATTTGCATGCAGTGCAGACAGGCAAATCAGTCAATGGGACAGAAGCCCGGAAAACAGTGCCGGACTAATATTACCCTCTAACTTTGAAATGGATTATGTTGGATGCTTCTTTCATTGGCTGTGAAGTAGAAAGCAATTCAGACATAAAAGGTAGGATAACCTGTAAGTTCTCTGCTACACATATAGAAACAACCAAGTGCATGCTGGAACACCAGACTGCTAAATTATCTGAAAAGACTGTAAGGAAAATGCCTCATTACCACAACCCCAGTCCCATATACTATGTTTTCAGGGTCCCTTTTTCAGGAAGAATAGGTTGTGTGGTAATGTGAAAAGTGGATCATGTTGGGCTGTAATGTCAAAGTTTGGACTACTTTTCACCATCTTACCCAAACTCACCCTTGCTACAGCACTGCTAACCCAGGCCTCTCATTACCGGGACATCTGAGAATTATTTTTTCGCATTGCAGCCTAAAATACCAGGCTTTCTTTTTTTCCTGCCTGCCTCTCAAAAGGTACATCTTATGAATGTATAAAACTTTAATGCATTAGAGGCACCAGCACTCCTGATTTTGCCCAGCACAGGTAATGTATTTTGTGATGGATTTCAGGCCCAAGCTGCCAGTATAAAGTTAAATATGTGAATGGACAAGTCTGCTATTCATGCAGCCCTGCCTCCTCCTCCCACAACTCTAATTGGAGTGAGATTTAAGAAATGCTACTCTTTTTGAGACAGTCAACTGGAAAATGAATGAGCAAATTAATTACAATCCCAATGGGGCCGGAATAGAGCCGTACGGGGAAGGGAGAGTAGCTAAACGAATGCTTGGTATTGCTTTAAAGGTTTTCTTGGGACAATACTTGTGATATACATTGCAAAAAGACATGTATAATTTAAGCATTTGTTTGATACGTGAACTTAAAAAGGATCAAATGGGGGAAAGCTTGTATCCTGTTGTAAAATGGCCTATAAGTGATTTGTCTGTTGTTTTTTATAGGTTACATATGTTTGAGCATCTATAAATAAATCTATAACCCCCCACCCTCACCTGGGTCAATCTGACCAGCTGTACAAGTGATTTATATCCAGTTATAATAAGCTTTTTATTGCAATGGTATTCTAGTGGTATTCAACTTCAAGCTTTCACGGCTAAAAGCCAAAAAATGTGAATCCTAGGCATACTGTAGCAAACAGTAACGTAGAAGAAGTGCAGCCTTTAAGGATGAGAGCATGTGTTGGTTGCCAAGTAACTGTTCGTCAAGTCTCATGAGAGGCCTTGTTATTGAACCTCAGAGCAAGAAGCATAACCTGGACTGGCTTATTAAAAATATCCAGATGTGTGAATGAGTAAATGTTAAGCCAAGGAGGTCTGTAAGTGAGCATCTGATCTTAAGGCACAGCATGCCTGAATTAAAATGTCAAGGTATGCCTATACCTAAGCCCATCTCTTTGCGAAAGCGAGAGCTTTGCACCATCCAGCATGTTTCCTCGCAATCAGAGAGGCATGCTCATGTGATCCAGTGTAGAAAATCAGCTGGCAGAATAGTTTCTTCTGAAGTAGTAAGATGTGGGTCCTGCCCGCTTTCATTCAGTGCCTGCTAATGATTGGCTTGCCAACACATTTAACCTCCAGACAGTCTGTCTTCTCGCTAAGGATAGCGGAGCCTTTGGACCATGAAATGGAGCGTGTCCTACAAAGAGGGGCCCATCTTCCAGGCCTGGCCAGGAGAAATCCATTATGCCGATTTCACATTTCAGGCCCATAATTGCACATATCTCACATATAAACATAATCACATTACCATTAATTTCCGCATTTATGCACAAGCTGTTCCCATGTTTTCTCATTAGTCAAAGGGTATTTATTTCATTAGTCAGAATGGATCACAAGGGCGCTAAAACTTTATTTGCTTACATAATAATGAAACGCACATCTGCCCCCTGAAACATTGCCTCCTATATTGTATTTCACAGTAGGGGCCTAAGAACCATCCTAGGGGGGAACGTTTAACAGACACAGCTTCCTCCTGCGTGCATCCCGGCTCAACACCTGCTAAGATGACGACCTCGACACAGGCCCGAGAATGCTCCTCCGAATGAGACGGCAGCTCGTACATGTCAATGAAGGATTCTGTCATGGCCTGGCTCACTCACCAAGGTCCTGGTGGACAAGGTGCTAATTAAAGCCATGTTCCACTGCAGGGACAGCGGGTGGGCAGGCGGTGTCAGGGCGGCAGACACGGCCGCCTTTATTTAGTCACTGTCACTGCGTGGCTCAGGCGGCCTGCTCTGACAGACTGGTCAAGCTGCCACAGGCCTTCGAGCCATAATAAGACGGGCCTCATTGGCCTGCTTGGAAAAACATGACCGCCCAGGGAACGCCAATAATCAGCGTCGATTTCCACCATCGTATTTTAAACGTCCGACTTTGTGGCGCTAAGTGCCGCACTTATAAACAAATAGTCCTTCTGTCAGAGCGGAGAACGTGGCACGCGAGCGGATTGCAGCATTGCATTTTATCGTCCGAATGCCTCGAGCGTATCGCCTGTGGCCGCTCCACACCACATGTCAGAATCCGTGGTGTCCATGTGCGACAATTATACCTCTGTATAATAAATGCTAAATTTGTGGTGTTTTATGTGCGGCTTTCGCCGGCGATGGTGGCTATAAAGACACATCGATTATGCAGAAGCCTCTATGAATTACACGAGCACCTAACAGCCATGCACATTACAAAGGGGCAGGGAGGCTCTAGTGAAATCCGCAGTCCCCATTATCACATAATGCCTTTCTTGTGGAGGAAAGGGTTCTCTGAAGTGACTAGCATAGCTTAAAGACTGACACTTTGCACAGCTGCATACTCAGTCAAGTAGCTTAATCTGGGTATGCCGTTTATGGCCATCCATGGATTTTAGCTGGTAAAGCTTCTAGTCACAAGTCATTTGATAGCAATTTATCATTTCTAATACTTGGAGCAGCCACCCTATCCCACATTCCTCTCCCACCCCACACATTCTGTGCACAATCACATGCTCGAGAGTATTGACTAGTAGAAAGAGTATACTCTTAATACAATGGGTTATAAATAGCTGATTATTACACTGCAAGCTAATTGGCGCCAGATAGAACAGATAGCACCGACTATCTGGCTATTTAGCCCAGACTATATGAAACTTAGAGACGCCCGACATATCCGTGAGAGGTGCATATTCAGCGCTCAGAAAGACCTCGTCGGCATAAGCTTACAACCCCCTGCTGAATAATGAGGCTGGTTTGGCTCTTTCGTTAAGAATTGTGTGGTGTCGACTGGTTCTCAGCTCCCCCTGGGAATGGGATGGCTGCTTCTACCTGATGTTCTGCACTGGGCTTCCACAGCTGCAGCTTCTTGACAAACCTACCATCTGTTGCCCTTATAAAACAGACATGAACCTGATTTCCATCTCAGACGAGATCTCTGATGAGGAGGGACTGACTGCACGGAACTGCACTATCATGGATTTCATATGATGCAGCTAAAAAAAGTATTTGAAATTCCCAGTCGTGTGCCTTCAGTCTCATTCGCAGAATTCTGATGGAGGTCACAGTCATACAATGGGATTTTTCAGATGTCAGATGTCGTTACCTCCATCTCTCATCTAATAATAACCTGGGCTGTGTTCTTAAAAGAATATTAATAATAATATTTATCATCGATTATACACATATTTTTTATATAATTTCACTTTGTATTCATGGCCATGTGAATCAAAGCAGACATCCCTTAACCCACAATAATCAGTTCTTGCCGGAACACTAATTAAGCTCACAGGAGACGCTGGTGAGCCTGACTGGCTGGACACTGGGAGGATCCGGAGGAACGTCTGTGCTGTAAACACAGGAGGCACTGATGAGAGCATATCGTGCACCAGAGCGGCAAATGACCACGCTCCTCATACGGTCCATGACGTTATTGTGTTAGCAGGTGTGGGGGCGCAGGGGCCATGCACTTCACGCTGCGGCTCTTGAGTGTGTGCCTGGTCTTACAGCAAGCTAGCATACAAGGCTGTCCGAGAGTCTTAGCCAGTCATGGCAAAAATCTCAAGCTATTTGTGAATGAATGTTGCATTTATATAATGCTTTTTCAAGAAACCCCAAGTGCTTTACAGAACCAAAGGAGGTCAGATTTGAATTTTAGCCAGGACATGAGGGTACCACCTCTACTCTGTCAAAAGATGCTCACAGATCTTTTATGAGCACAAAGGGTTAGGACCTCCATTTTACATTAATACAAAGGACAGTGTCATATTTACAGCACAGTATTACCCTGTCACTTGGATCCACACCGAGCACAGGCTGGGCTGCATTGATCAAAATGCAATTTTTACGATGGACATACTATTCAGAAACGTTTTGCCACAGACACATTTTTCCAAGTACGGAAAAACTGATATTTATTTAAATATAAAATAATGCATATGTACAATTACTCATTTGAATGCTGAAACAGCTGTGGCCTTATTTCCATGCATGTTTGTAATCTGTGAATAATTCAATTGTTTTAATTAAGCAAAATTTAAAAAGTAAATGGAAGTAGAGGTTCCTGAGAGCCCCCAGAACTGCTTCCTGTTGAAGGTGAAGAGGTTCCTTGGCACGGCGAATCTTTCCAGATGCACACCTGGTTGGCCTGGCCTTGCCCATACTCCTCATACTCCTCTAACCAGCAGTGACACTCAGTCCGGCCTTATTCTGTCACTGTTTAGCAATATGGCAACACCCAGCCCTGGCTCCCTACCCCTCCAAGCCCAAGTGTCTCCTCTGAGACCCTGATGCTCACAGACGGGCCAAACTGTTCTTGGTGTCCAGCCAAGGTATCGAGCCAAAGGTGCTCTTACAATTAACCACAGCTCCTTGATGGAACAACTGTCGCCTTACAAACCAAGTCTGGAACTACAGTACAGAATTCACAGTATGCCGTTCTTGCTGTCACATATGAAGATGGCTAACCAACATCTGTATTTGGTGCCAATGGAAGATGATGACAGCACAGCATTTTATTAGATAATCTTAGACACTTTGGGAAAACCAGAAAGGGTAATGGAGTGCTAACAATTCAGTGGTTCAATTATTATTGTTTTAGATAAAAAATATTATTCTAGAAGTTGTACTTTTTTAGGTTAAAATCCTAAGATTTTACACATTATTTTAAAGCCCTCATATCTGGTGTCTATGTATATAAGCTTGTTGGTAAAGTTTATGAAATTATAAAAAGCCACCCCCCGGGGGCGGGGGGCCCCGCGCCCGGGGGGGGCGGGGGGCCCGCCGCGCGCGCGCGGCCGCGAGAGGCAGCGGTGGTGTTGGGGTGTGATGG
>JAODJX010000109.1:28080513-28105745 GCA_026776945.1 Isichthys henryi
TGGTGTGTGAGTGTGCCCTGCGATGGGCTGGCCCCCCATCTTGGGTTGTTCCCTGCCTCGTGCCCATTGCTTCCGGGTTAGGCTCCGGACCCCCTGCGACCCAGTAAGGATAAGCGGTTTGGAAAATGGATGAATGGATGGATGGTGTTACTGCCATTGTTTCTGCATGCTTTGCCATGAAATTGTCATGTGGTTCAACTTATTGTTTTTTTTTGATATGTTGGTAAGAAATGTCCTGTCATTAATTCAAGCAGGCGGTGAGTCATTAGCGACTGTCAGAACATGCAGACTAGTCACTTTATCTCTCCTTTTTTGGGAATGGTGCTCCTATAGGAGATAATCATATCTAATAAGAATCATATCTAAATTGGAAGCATAATAATGTATGGAATTATTTGCCAATTTCCAACATATGAAACAGAGCACTATGGGAATACAACTCTACAGAATAATAGTAATGGCCTGGATTGTACTGGTGGGGGAGGACTAGGGCAATTCTCCTCCCAGGGCCCTAGACAGTGACTATGCTAAACACCCAGCACTGAGCAACTTTTTTTTGTCTATTCTGCTAGATCACCTGCAACATAATCCCCATTCTGACATTCCCTGGCACCTGCGCGTAAATCTCTTTCCCCTCCACATCTCATTCTGCCCCTGTAGAAAAATTGGCATTCTTTCAAAGAGGTTTTATGTGATCTTCAGAGAAATAGCAGCCCATGCCCAACACCGAAACCCTTGACTGGGAGGGTGACATGCCATTATGACACCTGTGTTTCCTCATAACATTCTGTATAATGAAAACTGGGCTTCAATGACTTCTTCCCAAAGTCCCAAGTCAGACAACCAAGGCCCAAACACTTCCTTACAGTGTCCAGTGTAATATAACCTGGGGCCACCAATCCAACCGAATCTCCTACTCCTCACACATGCTTCTTCACCTGAGAACCAAGAAGCCGTGTTATTCAACTAATGTAAGAGTCGATATTAATTATTTTGTCCAGCAAGCCAATTTACCTGGAGTTGCTACAAAACTGCACCATACGGATGATTTAAAATGTGGAAACACTAATTCTAAACATAACTGTCAAAATTCATTAAAATGTTTCCAATTCAGTGCCAACACTATTTCATTATTATTTTCTCCTTACATTGTGGTCAGTGGAGCCTCTAATATGATTATAATCTCCAGTCTTTTTGTTAGAATACAAATATCTTCAAATATCCACCCCCCCCCGCAATTTGGAAAAACTGTATAAAATGTTTTTGTCCCCATGGCGAGCAAAGTGAGCCAGCGGAGCAAAGCAATGCAAGATCATTGTGAGATATCATGTGAAACAGCGCCATAAACACACGCATCGTCCGCCAGACTAGCACTGCACATGTATGTAATACTTCATGAGTTACTATACTTTTTGTGTAATGTTTGCTGACCTTCGCGTGTCACCTGCGGCTTTTCCAAAGCTCCCAAAAACTCGTTAAAAATTCCATTTAATTTCTAATGCTGACTCCATGATGTATCGAAATTGCGACGGGGAAAGTCGTGATGCAGAAGGGTCCACCGTGTAGTTTGAGGAACTGGTCGTTTTCTGAAGCAACAGGCCGTTGAATAGTGGGACAAATCAGAAATCAGATTCCAGCTCTATTTTGTAGCTGAGCACTGGCAGCCTGATCGACAGCTTCATCATAAGGACATCAACAACATGTGAGTCTCATCTTTGGGCGACTCCCTCGGGAAAGCTGTCTGAGGCTGAAGCTCCCTGTTGCGGAGGAGATCTTCAAAGAAGCTCCACTGTTATGTGCTTCACACATGCACTATTGCCTTATAATCTCAGTGATAGTAGAGGTATCTTTTACACAAAGGCCGTATGTAGGTTTCATATGGTAAAAAGCAGACTGTCTGTAAAAAAGAGAAAAAAGACTAGTAAAATATACTGTAATTAATGGCCTAGAGGCTAATGCGTTGGGCTTTTGGCCCATGTACATTGAGTGTGGATTATTTGCACATCTTAATCTCGCCATACTGCATTGCTGCAGGGATTTAAAATGGCTAAACTGGGATGTTCAGGAGAAGAAAAAAAACTGCCATGTTGAACATCTCAAATAAAGCCAGCCTAAAGTTTCCACTGTGCAAAAGCATCTGTGAGTGTTCAGGCCTCAGAAGCAGCCTCCCTTCCCAAGACCCGTGGCCAGTCACGTACCTCCAGCATTCTGGGCCAGGCTCAGAGGTCAACTCCTGCAGGACATGGGGAAACCAGCACTCCCGGCCTCTTTCTCCCTCTTCGCCCCAGTATCTGTGACGAGCATATTTTTGTGCTTCTGCTAGCAACTTCTTGTCATGGACTGCTGACGTGCTACCGAGTGCTAAATGACAGGCGTGGCAATACAACCATACTGAGATTCGCAGCGACAAGCAAAGCTTATGCTCATCTGGTCTTTTCTCCCAATGAGTAATTCACATTTCTAAATTACAGGCCCCTTCCCTTGCCTGCATTACAGCGAATGAATTTATTTTATAACTTTATTAGACATCGCTGTATCATTGTTTCAACTGGAAGGAGAAAACTGAATATGTACTTTTGCAGAAGCAGATGGAGTCAATGATGCAGATGACTGCTTTACAGCTCAGTCTGTCCTCCTGGCTTATACAAGGTGCCTCTATCTACCAACAGTTCTGCATTACCAGGACGGGGCTAAGTGCCTTTATTTAAAATGGGCCTTAACAATACTGAAAACAGCCAGTTCACTGGCCTCTGAAAACCATTTGCATAGGTGCTCTTTATCACTTACTCCCCGACCACAGCCTCCAGAACACCGCGGGAAGCAGCCTGACCATCCGCAGCCTTGATAGAGTCCTCCGTTATTGGCTTTGAAAGGCGACAGCTGCTCTCAATAAATAAATAAAGAAATAAATAAAACACAAAGGCTTTTTAAATCTCAGCCCGTACCAGAAACATCTGCTCCGCTGTAGCAGGAATTCATTTTCGACGGGACGAGCAGTTTCGGCTCCAGCCCGCTCAATTAATAGAGTGCATGTCGCATTAGCGGGTCTCCGGTAACGGCCCTCTATGGAGGGGTGTAAAGGATTCAGTCATGCATATGTAAGCACACTGCTAGTTCATTACTCCAAGAAACATTAATTTCCTAGACAGAATAAATTACACGGTTAATCTGCTTCAGATCTCCGTAAATATCGTATGGAGTTAACACCCCTCCTGCGGTCGGCAGTGCTCCCACCGAGTCGGGAGTCGGGGATATTGGTTTGGGGTCAGTCTCACTGTCAATCTCCAACCTCTAACAGCAACTGTTAACTTGCAGACTCTTCTCTCCCTGTCAGCTGCTAAATAAATTAAATGTGCCTGAATAAACAAACAAGTAAACAAGTACGTGATTTACTTAGAGTCAGTGAGCACTAACACACAGTGTAGCATTATCTGCGGGTATTCAACACATGGAAGCTGTCAACAGAGATAGGAGGTGCTCTGCTAAAATAATTATGTAGCAATGTTCAATTGCTTATAGCAAGAATTTTCCTTTGTAAGATAAACATAACAGTAAAATGTGCTAATATACTTTCATAGTAGTGTGATTTATTACCTGTTACACCATGTCAAGCATTTTTCATATTAAAGCATTTATAAATCATTTTGAGTAACCATAATTATTCCTAAATGTCGAACAGTATTAATAAAATGCGTATTAGGTATTATATTATATGAGAACAATTAACACTGTCACTCTAATTATATTGAATTATACTAAACGACACGAATCAATACAGTAACAAATCACTGACAGTTACTATTAGCAATTCTGAATGCATTATCGCCAAACTGTAGTGATGCCAGTAACTGACCTTGTCTGCCTGCCACCATCCTTCAGACAACACTAATTATAGTGCTCTGAAAACAGCAGTGCATAAATACATAGGCATTTCACAGCCACTACAGTGGTGACTGCATGATTCTGCTCCTTGAAATACTGCTTGAATTCACATTATTGCAGGATTGGATTGCGTTCAAGGGCAGTGGGCTGGTTCCATGGACAGGACTGCTGCCTTTCAGCTTTGGGGCTGTGGATGTGAGTCCTGCCCTGGCTCACAGTGCGTGGAGTTTGCATGTTCTCTCTGTTTCCTCTAGGTGATTTGATTTGATCCTACAGTCCAAAACCAGTCCAGTGTAGGTCATTCAAAAGTGCCCATAGGATGTGATTGTGTGACCTGTGATGGATTGGCATCTTCTTTTGTGTCCTTTGTTCCCACAGATCGAGGCTGCTCCAGGCTTTCCATGACCCTGACCAAGATAATAGATTAAAAGATGGATGGATATTTTAAATTATAAATTTAGCAAAGCATTCCAAACCATTTAAGATATAATACACTATTTAAAAACCATAAATGGAAATGATTGAACTGAATTTTAATGCACAGTGCTATAGGGCATGTTGTTATGCTGAACTGACTTATTTAAATAGTAATTGTGGGTTTTTTGCATCACTAAATAATAATAAAATTTCAATCAATAGATATGTTCGGTTGTAAACATTCTCTTTCTGAATTAGCTGCACCTGTATCACACTACAGGCATAAAGAAAGTGGTTCATCTGTGCAAAAATAAACTCAGTTACTATTTTTTCTTGTCTATTATGCTATTACATTCTGTTATATATAGCAATAATGTATAATATAACAAGAATTTAACTGAATTATTTTAAAGTCTTGTTTCTATATCTCTCTACAAGCCAGACAAGGGTCCGGAACATGATGGATAGATGATAAAATGCTTTATTCGCTAACTTTTTTGGGTAGACAAGGTTTCCCAAAGGTCATTGGTAAAATTCCATTGGCAGATGTAATGTGCAAGAAATAGTTCATGTTGAATTGAAATTGCACGTTTCACTTATTACATGACTTGAGAAAGAAACACGAGTCTTCTGTTCATCCATTTCCCATAATTCCTTTTCTAATGCAGGGTTGTGGTGAGCACAGAGCATAGATATTTCATTGATTTTAAGGTACGCACTCACATAAGCAATTTAGACACACAAATCTACCTAAACGATATGCTTGGACTGTGGGTAGAAACCAGAATACCCAGAGGAAACCCACAAAAACACATGGAGAAAATGCAGACCTCTCATACCAGAATAGCAGAATAGCAATCCTGGAAACATATGACAACAGAACTAATATGAAAATACGATTGCAGTGAGATGAGTTTAGCGAAATAATAAAAGCTGGGGAATCACTTATATAACTGCAGTTCAATAAATGGAAATAATCTTAATGTAATTAATCTGACCAGTAAATAACCTTAAAGGCAATAGATCAATTAATAAAACTATTGAATTGGTAGGATGAGAGGGGACATGTTCAGCTACTGCTGATACAAACAGTCTGTAACTGCCCACTCTCTTACCTTCTGTGAGTCTATGACATGACAAGTGGCTCCATCTTACTGCACGGCTTTAGGCTGTCGAGCAAATGTGAGCAGCTTCCTCCTTGGAAAACATTCGGCTTGCTGCAGTTTTGCATCCCTGGGATAATTATACATGGCAAATGACCTCACGTGCTCACACATGCTTCTGAACCTCGCCTAGCTTGATGACTGATGATAGCTTGGCTCTTCATTTCTCTATTCCTTTTATAACTGTTGGATATACTCATGTCGTTCTCTTTTAATGGCTACTGCAATGCGCTCACAATATGCTGAGTGCTTTTATTTTGTGGAAAAGATTGCTTGTGTTGCTTTATGTTTTTTTTTCCTTCAGGAAATGTTACACAGCTGTGTTAAATAGCACTTTTGCAGTTTTTTTGCAGTCATTTCTCTGTACTGAAGCGACTTTCTCAATAGTCTTCTCACAGTCTTAGCACAACAGCAGTGGATGTGGACAAGAATTTCTGGAGGAATCTCTAGAGGAAGAACAGAGGCAATGAGAGTGTGTGGTAGAAGGAGAATAAAAACTGGAAAAAGAAAGGTAGATGTCCCAGGCCAGAGAATTTCAACATCACAATGTGTGTGGTGGAATCCAGTGATGGTTTGATTTTCATTGACAACACAAACAACACATGTCCTACATGGCCTATACGGAAGACCTGTACCAGCAGAGGAGAAAGAGTGAGAAGAAATGTGTCTGTCTTCGTAGTTGTATGGAATAATGTGGCATATTATAGATTTTTGAACATTATAACTTTTGACATTATAAAAACTTCAGTTTGTAGCTTCAAAATGCCTCATACTTCTGGAGACCTTAGTTTCATTCCCCACCCGGCTCTATGAGTGTGCATGTTCTCCCCTGTTATCATGGGGTTTCTTCTGGGTTCCTCTGGGGTCTCCCCCCATAGTCCACAAAACGCTAAAGTGAATTGGAGTTGCCAAATTGTCCATAGATGTAAATGTGTGTGTGAATGGTCTGTGCACCCTGCAATGGGTTGGTGCCCCATTCTGGCTTATCTCCTACCATGCAACCCTGTTGTTTCCGGGAGAGGCTCTGGATCCACAACCCAGTACAGCACAAACAGGTATGGAAAATGAAAATGATTTGATGTCAGGATCAATCCCTGCTCGGTCCTGTCTGTAATTTTCCTGCTTGGCCAGCAGGTGTCCCTTGTCATCCCTTTCCCAGTATTTCATGATTATTTATGACCTGCACCTGAGCCTTATTGGTCCTAGCCCTGGTATTTGGTTTGTCAAAGGCCCACACCTGTTTAGTGTCTAGTCTCATTTACCTGTGTATATATGTGTCAGGATTGGGCCCCATCCGGCCCCCTGCGGTATGTCAGTCCCCCATTTGGCCAGCAGGTGTCACTGGCCATCCTGTTGTTATTAGCTTCTAGTGTGTTTCATAGTTTTCTTGGCCTCAGTGTGGCTCAATTGGCTGAGCAGGTGACTCTGTTGTCTAGGTTGCGCTTTTGTTGGGGGTTGGTCATTGTAGAGTTTGTGTTGCCTGCCAGTACCTCTGTGAGTGTTGTAGATGCTTTGCTTGTTCCTCACGTGATGTACGAGCCCTTGTTTGTACCCTTGTAACCAACTTGCCTTTATTTTGACCCCTCGTGGTCCCTTTTGTTTCATGGTCTATTCCAGTAAAGTACTTGTGTGATGTAAGCGGCACTAAGGATCGTCCTTCCATCACGGTACACTGTGACAGTTGCAGCATTTTTGGTTCAATCTTGTGGCGAGCACTTTAGTACATTCTTTAGAATGAAGGGTGTTATTCTCTGATGGAACATTGATTTACAGTTTCTCTCAATTGCTTAGACACATTTCTAGAAACAGTGATTCTACAAATTTTTTTCTTAACTGTGCACACATTTAGCAAATCTTCAGGTACTGTGAGCAAAATTAAATACTGACTGCAAAAGCATGAACACACTCTTCAAAATGTAATATTCACATCAAAATAGTAGATTCACTTACTGCATGTATTTGTTCAACATTCCACCTTGTCCAGACCAAATTAATAAGTTAGAAACACAGTTTTCAAAGTGAGTTTGTTGTCCTTGTTCACAGAGAAAAACCAGGGGCATCATGGCAATTACACTGAATTGTAAACAATCATTTACAATTCCCAAACCCGCTACCAAAAGAAAAAAGTGGTCACAATATATAAGAAACACTCGTGAATGAATAGCCATACTTGAATACCGTAATGAATCACAGTAGTAGTTTATAGTAAAAAATTTTTTTAAATAAAAATCAAACATTCTGACAAAAGAAATGAAATGCTTGACATACCTTGATCATGAAAAACAATAACGGAAAAACAACTGATCTGCACATACCCTCTCCTCTCTGTTTGGCCCCAAAAGTTCATCTATATTGCATGCAATGTTTTCTGTGGGCAAACAGAGATGAAAGAATATTTTGGAATGGCTTATCCAGGCCTGGCAATCCTTGTCACTGCAAGTATCCCCCATTGCTTTCAGTAGAGTCACATGCTGATGAGGATTGTGGTCATATACCTTCCAATGCCAAGAGGGGGAAAAAAAATCTTCTACTAGGCTTACAAATGGAAAACATAGTGGGAGGTAGATAACAGAACACCTTGGATTGCTCTGGAACCAAGCTTGAACAGCTTGCTGCATGATGGAAGCTGAGATTGTCCCAGACTACAGTGTAGCATATCAACTGCTGTTGACCACATGGATCTCCTTCATGAGGTTGAATAAAAATGTTAAAGGAGAGTGTCAAGAAAAACACGATAATGAGTAGTGTTGTAAGGAACAAGTTATGGTGATAAAGGACCCTATACATGCTGATGCAGCACACATGGTAATGTTTCCCCAACGCTGATCTGGAACATCAACAGTTGCACGCTGTCCAAGGATGTTTCTCTGATGATATGTCCTTTCATCCACCCATTCTCCAAACTGCTTATGCTTCTGAGTTGCGAGGAGTCCGTAGCCTATCCTGGAAGCTATGGACATGAGGCAGGAAACAACCCAGGATGGGTGGCCAGCCCATCACAGGGCACACTCACACACTGTTCACTCACACATGCACACCCCTGGGCAATTTAATAACTCCAATTAGTCTCAGCATGTCTTTGAACTGTGGGGGGGAAACCAGAGTACCCAGAAGAAACCCCACGACGACATGGGAAGAACATGCAAACTCCGCACACATGTAACTCAGGCAGAGACTCGAACCCGGGCCCTGGAGGTGTGAGGCAACAGTGCCAACCTCTGCCACACCATGCCACCCCCATGTATCTTTTCAGTGACATTACTGTAAATCCTGCTTCATCCAAAAATATCTATTCATGCAGGAAAGCACCTGTATCCAGCTCAAGCACCCTCTATAAATGAGAAGAGGTCCCAAATTCTTAAATAAAAACAGCCACTGCATTTCAGTTACTGTACGTGTATGGCACAGTGCAAAGGAAAAGCCTATTGTAGAATCTTGTGTTGCATTTTCCTCAGCATGCTAGTTAGTGTCTCTGCTTTTTGACTTGGTCTTCATTCCTTGCAAAAGCACTGTTGCCTCATATCTTTGGGTTCGTCGTTCAAGTCTCTGCCATGGTTCCATGTGTGTGGAGTTTCCATGCTCTCCATATGTCATCATGTTGTTTTCTCTGGGTACTCTGGTCCCCTCCTAAGTCCAAAAATATGCTAACGTTAATTGGAGTTACCAAGTTGCCCAGAGGTGTGCATGTGCGAGTGTGCCTTATGACGGGAAGATGCTGCATCCTGGGTTGCCAGATTCCCTGCTTTGTGCCTGTAGCTTCCAGAATGGGCTGCAGATCCCTCACGACCCTGAATTAAACTATCAGGTTCTGAAACTGGATGGCTGGATGTATTATTTCTTCTTAAAATCAGGTCTATGGTTGAAATGCACACACTATGAATGTTTGGAAATACATCATCATCTCCAATAATTCTTTATCTTATTTCTATCAAACATTTTGCATAGTGCCCTGTGATGGGCTGGCCTCCCATCCTGGGTTGTTCTCTGCCTCGTGCCCATTGCTTCCGGGATAGGCTCCGGACGCCCCGTGACCCAGTAGGATAAGCGGTTTGGAAAATGGTTGGATGGATGGATTTTGCATAGTTGGCACCATATTCACCATAGTCTCTTGCTCTTGACTAAAGAGATGCTGCCTTCTACCCCTTGAATGTTTCCTCTCCACTCTGTAAGAACATAAAGTATTTACGTTACTGAAAATGAAACTCTCACAATACACCATAAAATGTGACAGGTTAGGCAACGCACGTTGACCTGCGTCTCTCATTGCCAAAGCTATAGTTAATGACATGGTCGTCTGCTGTAGGCCGAATTTCATTTAAAGCTGTTTGTCTCCTTAAGCAAACTCTTCCTCTGCTTCAGTGAGTGCTATGGTTCTCCATTGTGTAACAGCTAGACACAAACATACCGAATCTTTGGTTTCCTATATTCTGCTATTCAGTTGACTGCTCCATCTCAGAATAAATGTGGAAAGTCATTGGCAATTCATTCAATTATTGTATTTTACTGTATAGCGTTTCACCATATACGCAGTCCACTGCAAAGGTACTATATTTTGTTGTGTAGTGTCCTGGTGGTAGCTGAGTTCAGGATGGCTGTGCCCTTTATCAACAGAAGTGAAAATTGTGGTTTTATACACAAATACCTTCAGTTCTCATTGGCTAAACCATGTGCTCATTTACAAAGCACTTGCAGTCAATATTGTTCACTCAAGTCAGCATAGCTTGATCCCAATTAGCACATAATTATCCGAATGGAAACACAACAAGTCAAAATTGTTCACACATGAATCAGAACTTTGACTAGTTAGATAAAAGGGCTTTGGGTCAGTTCACTTGGTTTGAGAAAAATGGATCTTAAAGTACTTGAAAAAAGAGAAAGAGGATGAGGAATAAGAAAGAGACCAAGGAGACAAGTAGCGTCAGATGAAATTCGTGCAACTTTTGTCGACCATTTCCTTGTTGATGGTACTCTGTACTCTGTGTAGTCAGTGTGTACTGTATTTCTACAGAGTATCTTTGAAATTGAAGGTTGGCCTGTTCTTCATGAGCTAATCTTTGTTGAAGAGGCAGAATTTAACCTGACTAAAAGGAGAAGGGGGGTGACATAATTGAACATCGGGCTATAGTGAATGGTCTTTGCCAGAGAGGAGGGAATGTCACTATGTGTGCTGCCATCAGCCACCGAGGAGTCCTCCACTGCCATGACATTCTTGGTTCCTATAACACCATGCTCCTCCTTGCATTCCTTGATGGTCTAAGAGACCAAGTCTACCTGCTTGAGCCAGCACAACCAGTGGAGCCTCGCTATGTTGTCATTTCAGACAACGTCAGCTTCCATCGGCCTGCTCTGGTCTGTAACTGATTTAATAATAACCCAAGGTTCTCTAACATATTTTGTCAGCATATTCTCCCTTTTAAACCCCATATAGGAGTTTTTTTGGCATGATGGTGGAAGGTTTACGGCCGAGACCCCTACAAGCAAGAAATTGAGAAAAATTAAACATCCATCTATCCATCCATCTTCTGTAACCACTTACCCCTTGCAGGGTCACCGACGGTCCAGACCCTACCCTGGAGGCTACAGGCACAAGGCAGGGAACAACCCAAGATGGGGTGCCAGCCCATCATAGGGCACACTCACACACCATTCACTCACACGTACAGTATGCGCAATTTGGTAACTCCAATTTACCTCAGCATATTTTGTGAGGAAACCCCACAACAACAGGGGGGAGAACATGCAAATCACACATGGTCGAGACTAGAACCTTGTGCCACCATGTTGCCCCCAAACACCCAAACATACTTTAAAGGCAAAATTATGCATCTTTTAATGCTTTAAAATTTTTTCACATCATTGTGTTATGTGTGGAAAAACTATGCATGTCGGGTGAGATTTTTTGCCAGTGTTTGGTAGCACTAATTTATTGTCAGGCATTTATAAAGTGTTTTGGTGGTTTTAGTGCCTTTTGGATGTACAATAAGATTAAGTGTTGGGCTGGGGTGCATGTTAGTAATGCGAACTGTGTGATGCGTTCTGAAAAAGTGACTTTAGTACGAAGAAATGCTTGAATGACGTTATAATTGCTAACCCCCAGCTTAACAAATACTTAAATATCATAATGCTCTAATGTCATAATTTATTTCTTTTTTGTGTTCATGCATGTGCGCTATGTACCATAAGCTCTCCAATGCTTCTTTAATTAAGTACAGCGTTCACCTTGGGCTGTAACAAATCAGATTCCATAGCACTGCTGAATCTTACAGCAATAAAAGAAATGCACATGCCGTGTAAGTTTGAGTTCAAAAGAAGTAAAACCTTAATGGCTTTCAATGGAGATAAAGCGTATCTTACAGTGCTATGACATTCAAATGCCACTGTCATAAACGTGGACGAAATGCAGAAGGGAACAGATTTTTTCGACCCATTGTTGTAATGATAATTCCGGTGAAAATAGCTGATTTATATGTATGGTGTCAAGCAGGGGTGGACTAACATTTCTGGGGGCTCTAGTCTGACATGGGTAGGGGGCCCTAAGTATGCCGTTTGAGAATTTTTTTGAGCCGAAAGAGAAACAAGAGGGAATTAGAAATGATGCAACCTCAATAATATGCTAATCAAAGTGTGCAGTGCCAGAGGTAAATCAGGTGGGGGCAGAAATGTAGAGTGTGCTGTTCAGAGGGAGGGGGTGTCACCCAGGTGGACTGATAGACCACATTTAAGATACATTATGTTATTATAGATTATACCATTTGACTTGACCCTTATTTTTATACATATAGTCATGTACCGTATATTTCGGACCATAAAACGCACTTTTTCCTCCCCCAAAAGTGGGGAGAAAAAGTCACTGCGTCTTATGGTCTGAATATTGCTCGCCAACATGCTTTAAAGAAGAAGATATGCAGTAAAGTGCTGGTCCCTATAATAGGGCTAACCCACCTGTCATGCATATTCTCTATTTCATTCGTAATTCTTAGCCCATTTCCTCCTCCCGGTCCTTCCTCCTCCCAGTCCGGGAGTGCTAGGAGCGCCCGCTCACATCACATAGCCACTCCCCCTCTCCCTCCTATCTACCTGACAGGCAGCTCCATCAGGAAGATAGGAGAGAGGGACGCGTGCAGCATGCCGAAATCGCGTCCAGCCACATCCCGCCTGATCAGTCTATCCTATTTTGTTACTGAAGTGTCTCCTTGTTTTTTTTGTACTTTTATTGGTTTTTACTGACTTTTTTGTTGATGACAGTGATAAGTTCTTAATGCTGCTCTTCACTACTGTTCACGTTACATGGTTGGCATAAAATATTTTAGGACACTATTTGGTTCAGAATCTTTTTTTCTTCATTGCCCTCCTCTAAAACTAGGTGCTCTTATGGTCCGAAAAATACGGTATCTGACAGGTGTATATATTTTATTTTATTTATTTATTATTATTATCACTTCTTTTTCATTTTTTCCCCCACTGTCCCCATGTTCTCTGATTTTTTTGTCCTGTTTGTGCAAATAACATTGTTGAGTATTTGTTGTTCATGTTGTTTGCACCTTAACAATAATAATGTTAATAATCATAATAATAATATTAACTGAAATTAACCAAAGAACACATGCAAATCATAAAGCATAAAAAAATCTGTTATTTACGTTTATGGAATTTACTTTCTGCAAAGGCTGCTCTTCCATTGGTTGAATGCAGAACAACCCACTCTGGAGTCAGGACACATTCAGCTAATGTATCACATTCTACACACGGGTAACATTGAGAGAACATATACGCAATCAATTATTTTTTGCTGTTTTTTTTTTTACTTTTCCTTGAAATAACAACAGACATATGAACACTAAAATGACTTAAGAAGCAACAATACATGAAATAGCCTTGATCATCCTTGTTTTTATTTTGCTTCTAATAGTTTGACCTTGAAATAATTTTGTTTTAATTCAGATAGGTGTCGCATTTTGGTCAGAGTCCCTAATTACCCAAACCTGCAATTTAGGTTAATGTTCCCTTGATTTCCTTGAGTTTTCGCATCACCTACTAATTTCTAGCTGTCTGACTTCCAGTTTAGATCTTGGATTTGTGATTCCCTGACCTGATCGTTAGTGTTTGTAACGTGGCTGTTGAGTCCTTCCTACTGTAGCTACTTCAGCTATGCACCCGACACTCAACAGTCCTGTCAGCACTGAGTACCTGGAGCCACCCCCCAGCTTTTGAAGAAACAGGTGAAGGGCAGGACACATGGCTTGGTTGGTGTGTGCAGCTTGGTGATTGCCCTTCTCACCACAGACTCTATACCATTCTCAGGACCCAGGTAGTACAGTCTGGAATTCTTTAACTCCAGAACATCAGGAAAAATTCATCCATGACATTTTCTGGACGTATTGATGGAAAAGGTTGACATGGTAGCTTCTTTTCTTTTAAAGAACTCTAATAAACAAAGTAAACTTGCATATCTAAAGCATTTGTGGAATATCTAGCAAAATTCCTCAAGGTGTTGCAATTGCAATTTGGTTGCCCGCTTTCCCCTTGTGACCACTCATGCCTGCAACTGATGGGGATAAATGGAGTGTTGTTAATGCATAAATCTGGGCAAAATATAAAATTGCAACACTTTTCTCAAATGGCACCAAAAACATCAAAAACACAAACAACAACTGAGCTAAAACAATCCATTTTATGCCAAATCAACAATCACTGCAGCCTGTCTAAACGTACTGGACCATGTGTAACATGATTTGATGAATGACCAGGAAATCATCTGAATGAAGCTGAGGTAGGAATGATTGCAGAGCGCCACCGATGTGATATGCCAAGGTGATGCCTGGCCTGCATCACAGGTTAAGAGCTATGACTTGGATCACCTTACAACACTGTCTGGTATGTGACTGTGGAACGCACACACAGAAGCATTCACATTTGATCCTTAAATAAGGAATGCTGCTTCACTTTTCTTACTGATTGGAGTTGATGAGATGCAAACTCGTCAAAATGACCACTAAGTCCCAAGGTCAGCAGCACAATGACTGTAGCCCTGCTGTATCTCAGGGTCTTATTAAAGCAGGTTTTGATGCTGCTTCACACATTTAACACCGTGTCACCATATGCATATGACTTCAATTTAGACTTCACATGACTTTCAATAGTACGCATACAAATTTAGTAAGATGCACAAAAGGGCATCTTTATGCAAATTGGTCTTAATAAGCTGGAAATGAGTGTCGGAAAGTATGCTGTGTGTGAAGGGTCACTGCAAAAACAGCAGGCCACCTGAGGAGAGAAAGCAGAAATCTACAGAATCCACAATATAAAATTTTAGAAGCAGGCTGTTTTACAGAGAGACATTTTGCTTCCTGCATTAATAACTAAGCATGCTAGTCATGAACAGTAACGTAGCTGACTATATAAACCACCAAACTGGAATAGAAATAGGTATACAAACTCGTAAAAAATGCAGGTGATTATTTACGACTAAAACCTTTGTTTAATGCGAATGATGCTCTAATTGACAGGATTTTAGTGCAGAAACCTTGGGGATCGCAGAACAACCAGGAATTAGAATAGATGAGGGACCGAACTGTAAGTCCATGTCGAGGTTGGGATGCCAAAGGGTTGGTCTTGGTGATACAGGAAAAGGCAGACATACAGTATGTGGGGGGACTCACACTCACACCGAGAGGGAGATCAGGAATCCCCCTCACCAGGCAGAATGTTAAATACGTTTCATGAAATGTGCTAAAGCAATCAGGAAAAACTGTAAATACAGTGACTGTACTGGTTTACAGGGTGCAGCTAAACATAAACTTCATCTGCAAAAGATCAAAATCTACACAAAATGTTTAATTCATGTTTCAAAATCACATAGAGCATACAATAAACTTCACTTTAATGAAGCATCTTGTTATAGTCTTTCACAATTGCACATTTTGTGAAACATACAGTCATGTGCCACATAACAACATCTCGGTCAATGGCTGAATGCATAAACGATGGTGGTCTCATAGGCTTATAATGAGGCTGAAAAATTCTTATCGCCTAGTGACGTTGAAGCCATTGTAATGTCGTAGCACAACGCATTACTCACGTGTAATGCCACTGCTGCACAGCAGAACATCATTTCTCATTGCTGCAAGTATGCATGAGTAACATCATGATGTGGAGATTATACTGGTTGTTTTGCAAATGTTAATTGCCATTTGAGAAATGTGCCAAAGCAATCGAGAAAAACTGTAATTGTCATTTTCACATGAATAAATGCCGCATTATCCCATATATCACCAATTCAACAACAAAGACCCACACACTTCTTCTCACTCATGCTTTCTCCTCTGCTGGCACAAGGATAATGCACAATGTACAGCTCTTTGTCCAGTTACATTTCTTCCTCACTGGATAGATTAGATTTTCACTATATTTCAATACCATCACTGTAGAAATGTAACAGACTGCAGTAATTCGGTTTAGAATGTATTTAAAATGGGGCCTGCGTGCATGAAGTTTTGCTGGTGGAGTCTGAATGAGAAAAGAATTCTTGAATTTTATAACATAAGGTGAAATGAAATGAAAAATGATGGTAACACTTTACTTGTAGCGGTGATCTGTAATGATTACTTCATAATGCATTATAATGGTAGGTATAATGATTAATAAAGCATTATATTATCTTCCAGTGACAGTCTTTTAATGCATTAAAATGTTGTTTGTATTACTTTATAATCTCCAGTGAAGCTCTCATTGGAAAGTGCTATTGATACCATAATGCATAATGCGTTATAATGGTTCGTATAAGAATTAGGGATGCATTGTACTGCATTATAAAAGAATCTATAGTGCATTATAGTGCAATAAACATGGCTAAAATGTGTTATGCCATTTGATGAGTATTTATAGCGTTGTTTAAAATGCTTTATGAATGTGTTATTTGTTATGGATGTGTTCATAGATTCTTAAAAACATATTCGTAAAAAATGTTACAAGAATGTTACACTGGTTAGTCCACATACTGTAGACCACTTTTGTGCTAACTGTGTGAAGAGTTGTGAAAAAGTTACTTCAATACGGAGAAATGCTTGTTAGTGATTTAACAATTAAAGGTAAAATCAGTTAACTCCTAAATTGTGGGTTAATTTATGGTTAGTTTTGGTTGGCATATTAAACAGCATGACGAATTATCCCATTGCTACAAAAGATTGGATGATTTATGTAGTACAATGATTCATACGAATTTAATTAAAAATACTCTGTATGGTACAATTAATTGTGTACCAAAACATAAAAATTTATGAGTAAAAAGGACAAGTATGTTGTAATATGTTAAATTTACGCATTTTCTTATCATTGGAGCTAATTATAAATTTAAGGTTATCAATAAAATAGTTTCTGCATGATATTGTAATTCTGTACTGAGATGAATTCTTTCTGCATTTGCAAACAACTACAATCTGTTTTAGTTTTGCATGACTAGCAATTAAATGATGTACATAACTATAATGTGTCCATTTATCTGGTTTGGTGATCTAAATTACTTGAAGCCTCCCTCTGAATCTGAAAGGCGCCAATCGATAGCAGTTAATCTGAATAACAGGTTGCTCCAGTCTTATTACTTTGGATGTCATCCACAGCAAGTTATTTTCTTCTAGCCCAGCCCACCCCCTACCAAGTTATTTTCTACTTTCTCAGCCTACCCTTCCATTCACAACAGTGAAGACTGTCAGGGTGTGATGATAAACTGGAACATTTACACAGCTTGTGCCTGATTTCACCCAATGGAAGGTACCATAATAGATGTAATTTCCCCATTGCTGCTTAGGATCTGTGTGTTTCATTGTTATGAAACACAGGCATATAGTGAATGACCAAAAACTAAATTTAGACTAGAATTTACCTCAAATCAAGAATGTTCAACATTCAAGAAGAATCGAAATTTGTTGATAAAAATCTTATATCACCTTGCAATCTAACTGTTGTGTATTCCTATATTTCTTGCAGGTCCATGGTGTCAGGTCCAATGCCTTCTTTAATCATGCGGGATCCTAAACTTGTCAGCTTTCATTTATATACTTGACTGAATGCAGCATTCAATGATAGTGCTCAGCAGCCAGGATAGCAGGTAATGAGGTCTTGTCTATATGCTAATTTTCCACGCATATCGAGATGGAATTCATTTGGCATTACCTTTGTGAATCCCGGTAGTCAAAAAAATTTGGTTATTGACAATGATTTTAGATGTAGCATGTTGCTACACAACTTGGAGAAACAGTGGATGTAGAAAGTCACTATCCCCTTATCCATCTTTTATCGAATTACACCGATAGTGAAAAAAGTCATGGTAATCAACCACAGTCACAAGAAAATAAAATTCCAAAAAATGGTGATTAATTAAATTACAACAATAAATACCTAAGTTGTAAAAAATAAGTCCCTAGTCCCAATCAGGTATAACCACAGAACAGATCACAAAAAAATATTCGGTGTTCATCTGTTATTGGTTGTACTATATTCATTTACTTCTCGATAAAGTCAGATATTTGTAGTTTGTTCCACTGCTGATACATTCCAAGAAAATGGAAAGATTCATTCAAGCTAGACGAAGGATCTCAAAGACTTTTACAAATACTCTTGGCATAGTAAGGACAATGGTAAAGATAACCCTCAGGAAGTAGAAGAGATATGTTCTCGCCTAGATAAGGTTTTCTCTCCAAACCTGATGATAGAGCAAGAAGAAGGCTGATCAGAGCAGCACTTGTGGAACCCAGAAACTGCCGTCACTATAGCCAGAAGACAGGTGGCTGCCAACCTCAATCAGGACCATGGACCATCTGTCAAAAGCTGCTCCACCCCGAGTCCTCTATGCCTAACTCCAAAAAACGGCTCCAGCTGGCTCCCATTTGGGAAGGATCTCTCAGCAGCCAAAAGTCCCTCAGAAGCCGGCTGGAAAGTGTTTGGCTACTGTCTTCAGCCTGGTTGTAGCGATACAGTGCCTGCGTTGATGTGAATGAAGCCAATGTCTCATTAATATCACAGTTCTTCACAAATCTCTATATGGGGGAGTAGAAAGAATGAAAAGGTCACTCTTCAGATAAGGACACCTAAATTCTCATTTAAAATTTACTATAGCATCAGCAGCCTCTGCTACTGTGGGAGTGTCTCTCTTTATCAGGAACTGTAGCAATTGTCAGGACCGACAGGATGATGGATGCTGTAAGAAGAACTGACAGGTTCTTCAACTGAAGCTGCTGGATTCAGCCAAGAAGTTGAAGATGGGAAGATGGTTCACCTTTCTGACATGACAATGACCCAGTTCTGTGCAGCTGCAGAAGGACAAATATGCTTTAGTGGACTAGTGAGAGCCCTGACCTCAATAGAACTGAAAATCTTTGGGTTGACTTGAACAGACATGTTCATCAATGGTTACGAATCAGTTTGACTGAAGTGGAACAATTCTATAAGGAATAGAGGGATTTTTTTTCTTTAGATGTGCAGAGTTGGGTTCATATGTATTGAAACAGTCTCAATGCTATAATTCAAACAAGTATTAACCCTAAGGGCATGTTGTCTTGTAAAAAACACTTATTCTTGTTATTTTTTTATTTTTCATTCAGAAATCTTGTGTTCCATTTTACAGTTGGGTATTACAAAATGCAATTTATAAATAAAGAAAAATAAAAATATTATTTATATTGGACTGTAGGTGAAAAAAGTTTAAAAGAGTGGCAATTTTCTACCTTAGGAAGATGTGAAACCATAAAGACAACACAAAAACACGAGGACAAAATATTAAGCAAATTTCATTTTAGATGTGTTATTTCTTAATGTGTTGCAGTTTTCAAAACAGAAGTACTCCATGCTACAGGTGGCAGTATTCTGCCTGCTGATCAAAGTTGTACAGTATTCAGATAGAATATTAGGACTGGGTGGTATATCAAAATATTCTCAAAGCAAGATATTGGATGACCCAATACTGTTTTTATCAATTTAAAATTAGGGCTCTATTAAAGATTCTGAATAGATACAAAAGTACTCCTTCCTAGTTCCTAGTTCAATGCAGCGTGAAAGCTTCAGTTGTGATATTGTAAAGAATCTCAGAATCACAGGTCCAATCAAACCAGGGTGTGTTTCCCAAAAGCACCTGTTAGCAACTTACATAGTTGGACGGTTTAAACTATGTAACCTGTTAACGCAGGGGGGAACTATGATTTTTGGGAAATGCACCCACATTCAGTTAGCAACTCATGGGGAATCTGATGGAGGGGAAAGGCGAGGAATCATGTGGTGAGATCTATTTTTTTTTTTTTTTTTTGCTTTCGCTCACTATTACAAAAATACATGTGATAACCTGATTAAAATGTTTATGTGTGTTTTTAATGACCTAGTTATTGAACTAGCCATGTAGACGCTATAATCATTTTAATAAAAATGCATGCAAACATCTTAATCATGCTACTGCGTTTAAACATAGTTATAGTTAGACAAGACACAGACCTCCCTCACTTTGTGACATATGAAACCACATGTTCCTACTCTGTATGTTCCGTAGAGCTGGGCAATATGGACCAAAACCATACCAGCTTTTGAGGCAGAACAGCAATGCACAATATTTTTTGAATAGTGTGTTAAATGTTCAGTTTTTAATAAAAACAACATGTTGTATAACAGTTTTATTAAAACAATGTGTGAGCCTCATTCCTTGTTGGAAATTATGCAGCTATTCTGTATAGACTTTTTATTTATTGCAAACACGTCTCAAAATAAAGACATTTATAAAGAAATAATAAATAAATTTATGTCTATATCTGTTGCATGTTTTAGATAAAGCAGCCATGACATAAAAGTCATTAACTCACCTGTGTCCTTCAACTGATTCATTTTTTGTCCATTTATGACACTATAGTCTCGAAACATAAAGTGAAGGTTTTTTACTGTTCATAAACAATCTAAATCTAAAACCCATTTAACACATGGGTAAGTGCTTTCTGAATGTGTAGCCGGTCGACACTATTCAGCTTCCATAGGTATCAGTGTCAGAGGCATGATATCGAGCGCTGAATACTGCCCCCTGAGGCATGGAGTATCATGTCCTGCCCTGCCTGATCCTCCCGTCTCCTCCCTGGCGTGGTTCTAAGAAGCCATCCCTGTCCCTTGTTAGCCTTACCTCTCGTTCCCACCCTTCTGTGATTCACACCAGTTGCCTCTCATTGTGCTCCCTTGTTAGTCTGGAATATAGGTGCTTCCCTGTGTTGTGATCCCCAGTTCTTTTACTGATGCCGTGTATTCTAGTCCGCTGTTCCCCAGTTTCGCTTTTTGATCCCCAGTGATCCCATTTTTTTCCTGTTCGGTTCTGTTTCATTAATAAACCCTTTTTTGTTTTTTCTTTGTACCAATGCCCGCTCCCTCATACTCCATTCTACCTGCGAATAACACAGAGCACTTCTGTTTTAAAAACTACAGCATATTAAGGGAACATAACATTTTAAGAAAACACATTTAAAAATTACATTTGCTTTATTTTCTTGTCTTGATTTTCTGTGTCATCTTTATGTTTTTGCGTCTGCTGTTTTTGTGTTGCGTTAATGAACTTTCAGGGCCACCGTACTTTACAGTAAGATGAACAAAGAATTCGGAGTTAAGATCTCTAGCACAAGACTGTGTTGTTCCTTGAAACTTTTGCCAATCGCTGAAGCAGTATTACCAAAATATTTAAAAAATGGTGTAATGCCACTTTAAAATTGCAAATACTCTCACAAGTGTCTCTTTTTATTTCCACTGGTAAACGATTGCTTTTTGTTGTTACCAGAAACACTTTGGGCATTTTAATAAAGCTTATGCAAATCACGGGTGGATGCTGTTCCTACCTGCTGATCTTGATGATGAAAAATACTTGATGGATAACACTTTCTATAAATGCAAGCCGTTAAGAATTTATGAACACATTCAAAACACATTAGTCAAGTCAAGTCAAGTCAACTTTATTGTCAATTTTGCCATATGTACCGGACATACAGAGAATTGAAACTATTATATTATAATATTATATTATAATATAACATTATAATGCATTCATGAAGCACTATAAATATGACTACAAATATCAATATAAATATAGGTCATCTCCCACAAACTGACCACACTCGGCCTGCACCCCACCATCTGTAACTGGCTCCTGGACTTTATGACTGGCAGACCTCAGTCTGTCAGGATCAGTAACAGGACTTCAGCCAGCATCAACATAAACACTGGCATCCCACAGGGTTATGTCTTCAGCCCCATCCTCTACACCCTGTTTACCCACGACTGTGTTGCCTCCTACAAAGACAACATCATTCTGAAGTTTGCACATGACACCGCAGTGATTAGTCGCATCACTGGAGGGGATGAAGTGACCTAAAGTAGAGAGGTGGCCAGTCTAGTGTCATGGTGTGAGTACAACAACCTCACCCTCAACATGGACAAGACAAAGGAGATGATAGTGGACATGAGGAAGAGGAGAAGGCCTCATCAGCCACTGTTCATTCGGGAGCTTGAAGTGGAGAGGGTGAGCAGCTTTAAGTACTTGGGCATCCACATCAGTGAGGACCTCAACTGGACACTGAACACCACACAGCTGATCAAGAAGGCTCAACAGCGGCTGAACTTCCTGAGGAGTCTGAGGAAGCTCCTTCTTCCCCACTGCCATCAGACTCCTTAACAGCCAACAGGAGTATGATTAATGGACATCGTCACCTACCTCATACTGTAATTTTTGCACATTAAGCTCTTTTGCACATCTCCTTCATTTGCACAAATGCACAGTTAATATTTCTCGACATTCTACCTCATACTGTAATATTTTGCACATTAAGCTCTTTTTCACATCTTCAACTTGTACATTACACTTCCAAGTATTTAATTGCTATTTTTTCTATTATATTTTACCTCAGCATTTTGTGTGGAAAGGAAAGAAAGAATTTCATTGCACAGAGAAATGCGCTCTTCTACTGTACATATGATAATAAATGCTTTGAATCTCTTGAATCTTAAAGGCATTAGACATCATAACCATGTTTACTATGCATCATGAATTCTCTGTGAAGCTTTCATCTATAATGCACAATATATACCTAAGTACCATAAACACTATAATATCTTATTACTGTCAAAAGAAGATGCTGTAATACTTAATTATTATAGCGACCATCATAATGCATTATGAAAGTATCTATTATGCATTATAGATGACAGCTTCAAGTACATTGTTACCAATATCCCTATTTGTGAGTTTTCTGACATTAAATTGTACCTTTTTTGGAGTTAATTTGATCTGTTTATGCATATAGTTTTATATAGTTTCAATTAAAAAATAAAGGATATTAAGTTCACATTTCAGCTACATCTCACAAATTGTACTGTGCATTAACAGGGTAACCAGTGCCCTAGCTATGCCCCAGTGCCCTCCTCCCATTAACCACTGCTCAGACAACCCTGCTAAGGGCAATGAGATACATGCATCATGGGTATTGTTAAGATATAGGCCCTTTGTAAAAATAACAAAGTTGAAATAACCTATTTGAACTTAAGAGCTCTATCCGTCTATGCTGAACCCCATCAGTGATGGCGTGACACTATAAATCGCTTTGCTTTAAGTGTCAGAAAGGCTTTCCCCCCAATGTTAGTGTGTGACAACATTTTGTTTTGCTTTCTCATAAAACAAATTGCTGTGAAGTCTTTGGGAGTGTTTGTAACATGACATTATATTCTGACAAAGCCCTAGTGTGGCTGTATTCCCTGTTTACCTTTGGCCTGTAGATATTTTTTCCATTATTCTCATTTACAAGATAAATGGCAACAAATTCAGGGTTGCTGTTTCCAGTCATTGTATAGAAATGCTTAACCTGTAGTTTAATATTAGTAACCAATGGAAAAACGATACCTTTCTGGTTTGTGTATACGAGAGGAAGTAAAATTGGGAAGTCAACTGGAATCAATATAATGTGCATTTGCTAAATAAACCAAACTGTGACAATTGTACACTTTATTGTTATTGCTAATGACACCTAATTACAAGCATTTTCCTAAATGACAAAATTGATGCATGGGATCTTGGCGTTAGATTGTTCTAGATTGCAGGGAGTGGCTATGGTGCTGAGCCATTGATTGAATATGTGTGGGTAAAGCTGAACCATTCACAGATAAGTGTGCTTTGCAGGAAATTGTTATCAATAGGGAAGATATTTTGGAGGATTAAAATTAAAGGTTCTTAATCGAGATTTAGCCATCAGGCCTTCAAATCCAGACACACTCATGCTAATTAGCATGCCTCTCCGATCTGACCAAATAGCCCTGTCTTTTATGCAAAAAGAGGCTTATCCACTGCACTGTTGAGTCCCTTTGGTGGTTCTTGATGAGCTGGAAACAATCAAGGGTCCCTTTCAGCAAGCCCCCCCTCCCCCCTCATATGGTCTGTGGAGCTTGCAGTGGGTCACCAGGCTGCACCCCTGAGTCCGGGCACTTCACCAAAGCGTCGCCTCCAGCTTCCTTTTGAGCTGCGCTCTGTCTCCGCAGGACGTCCTCCCCCCAGCTTCAATAATTGTTTTTGCTGCTTGCTTTTCCATTAAACATTAATTTGCCATTTTCTCTATCTCTCTTTTGTCTTTCTCTTTTTTGTCCTCATCTTCTGATTTTAATATGCCAAAATTATATTTTCGGCTGACAAAATTCCACTGAGGCACTGAGAAAATAGCAAATTTACAATGATATCCCGCCATCTTCAGGGTGGACCATGCTTGCTAAATTTGTGCACTGAATGAACCACAGTTTTTGATCGCTTTTCAAACCAGGGGATCTTCTCCTTGATCACCCCACCTGAAAAATTTCCAGAAACATAATTGCAAGAGTCTTTAATTTCTGTCGTTTTATTATGTGTGCATGCTAGAGATTGTCAACTTACTGAAAGATGTTAAAAAGGTCTCACAGAGAATTACTGCCTCTCTTATTCTGGTGACCCCAGTTCGCATTGGGTCAGCACTGACAGTAAAACATTTTCCATGAGTATTGGTGACTTACACTCCTACCTTGGATACCATATATTCACTAATTCTCCACCTTTTCAGCTCATGAATATTGCAGCTGAGACAAATCATGGATTTACAGCTTGAAAATGCGATATAACTCTCTCAAATCTGCTCCTTCATCCAATGCTCTACACTCTCATTTTAATGTTCTGTGGTCAGGGATGGTATTTCCATGTTGTTCTAAATATAAAATAATTCCGACCTTCACCTACAGTCTTTTTTTTTTTTTTTTTAAGATCTGAAATGCACAGGATTCTTCCACATTATCGTGGGTAATCAGGAGTTTTTTTTTCTTAGGCATTTACATTTAGTAGGCAAAGCCCTGGCTAATCATAGCATCAAATTAGGTGACCCACTCTCCTTTAAACTCTCCAGTGAGCCTAGAATATTGAACGAATCTCTATCTTGCACATTATGGTTGAGACAAAAGAGGTTTAATAGATGCTCAGGAAGTGGCTGCCTGATTGCATCACTGTTAACGGACATGTTCATCAGCTAAGGCGATGGACAGGTTAAGAGCAAGCAGTGCAGAGAAGGGGCAGACAGCCTGAATCCAACAAGAGGGAAGGCGTAAACAGGATTAAGTTTTACATTTAAGTTTTTTTTTTTTTGATCTGCTCTTCCAAAACAGTTCAAAAGGAATTTGATATAACCCCATCCATCCATCCATCCATCCATCATCTGCCGCTTGGTCCGGGATCGGGTCGCGGGGGCAGTAGCCTCAGCAGGG
>JAODJX010000109.1:28105866-28121949 GCA_026776945.1 Isichthys henryi
TTGGAAGATGGATGGATGAATATAAGCAGGTTTTCAAGATACTGAAATATTGTCCAGACTTTTTTTAATTTTAAAAAGTAAATCTAAAGGCCTGAAATTCTGTTAGGTTAGGCTTTATTAGACAAATGTCTTCTGAGTATGTTATTTGTTCATTACATGACTTGTGCAGTTGTCTGTAGCATTTTTAACACAAGAATTAGATTTACTTGTGCAGAGTTTCAGTGTTCCTTAATGAAATTATGCTTAAAATGATGATCTTAGTTGCATAGTGAACTTGAACATAAGTAGCTATGCCATAGTTGTACATTGCTTTTCATGTAGCCTATACAGGATCTCTGCCTTGTGCTACAAGCTATGGTGCTTACATTCCCATTGTAATATGTGTGCATCACTTTTTCATATATTACTCATTCCTCTGTTGCTGAAAGTCACCCACTGTGGTTGCGACTAACCTTAGCTTAAGCGCTGTAATATGGGCCCCATGCCAAAGATACCAAGCATCCATATACAGTGGGTATACTGTAGTAAGTCACTACCCCGTTTTCGGAATATTAATTTTCGGCCTGCAGCCCAAAAAACACAAAACAAATTAATTATATTATCACACTTACCATGTCTTGCAGAATACAAAGTGAAAAAAGGAACACTTTTGAAAAAAGTAGGTTGAATAAGACAACACCCAATGTCAACAGCGTTAATTAAAAAAGGTGGACACCTTGTCGAAAACATATGTGGCGAAGAGGACATGTTATTGGATGTTTAATTTTATAAAAGACTACTTTATAATCAAAATGAGCGGCCGGCAAATGCACATTACTTACGTCACATGATATGATATCTGCTTATCTACAGATCCCCTCCCAGTTCAGGTATAAGTGATTCCACTTCCTTTATTTATAAAGCGTCTCAAAATCACTCCTAGAAATCACGCTATGAGTCTCACTAGGAGAATCTGTCCTACCTCAGAGGAGAAGAGGAGTAGATAAACAGCTTCCTACAGTCACTCTCTGCTAGGAGTAGGAGTTCACGTTTAAAATAAAATTACTTCACAATTTTTACGACATGACTAGCAGACAAACAACATTAATGGTGGCATTTTGCAATTGTTTTTTGAAATTGTGGCTACTTTTTGTAGTCTTCTGATATTGCAGAAAGCCAACATCTTTTAAAACCTCTGTGTCGTCTAGCGTTTTCAACACGTTCCTCCCTTTCTGGACTGTGTGTGCCGATCTTTACCTGAATGCCATCGTCTGGCAGCTCCAAGGGGGTTAGGACAGCTGCAGAGCTCTTCTAAATCCTGTTTGAGTTGGAAGTACTTTCCTAGAATATTAGGATCAAAATTAACTCAATCTGAGTTTTTTGAGTCACCCAGGACTGTTTTCCTACTCTGAAGTACTTTATAAATTAAGGCACAGACATGTCTTTGGTGTTACTTTCTGGTCTGAGATGCTTTATAAATTAGGGCACAGACACGTCTTTGGTGTTGCTGTCTGGTCTGAGATGCTTTATAAATTAGGGCACAGACATGTCTTTGGTGTTGCTGTCTGGTCTGAGATGCTTTATAAGTTAGGGCACAGACATGTCTTTGGTGTTGCTGTCTGGTCTGAGATGCTTTATAAATTAGGGCACAGACACGTCTTTGGTGTTGCTTTTTGGTCTGAGATGCTATATAAATTAGGGCACAGACACGTCTTTGGTGTTGCTTTCTGGTCTGAGATGCTTTATAAATTTGGGCACAGATGTGTCTTTGGTGTTGCTTTCTGGTCTGAGATGCTTTATAAATTTGGGCACAGACACGTCTTTGGTGTTGCTTTCTGGTCTGAGATGCTTTATAAATTTGGGCAGAGACATGTCTTTGGTGTTACTTTCTGGTCTGAGATGCTTTATAAATTTGGGTAGAGACATGTCTTTGGTGTTACTTTCTGGTCTGAGATGCTTTATAAATTTGGGCACAGATGTGTCTTTGGTGTTGCTTTCTGGTCTGAGATGCTTTATAAGTTTGGGCACAGACACGTCTTTGGTGTTGCTTTCTAGTCAGAGATGCTATATAAATTTGGGCACAGACGTGTCTTTGGTGTTGCTTTCTGGTCTGAGGTGCTTTATAAATTTGGGCACAGACGTGTCTTTGGTGTTACTTTCTGGCCTGAGGTGCTTTATAAATTAGGGCACAGACGTGTCTTTGTTTTTACTTTCTGGTCTAATGTGCTTGGTCAAGTTGCCCAGGTTTAAGGTTGATGGCGGTCTCAGGTGTGTGGAGTGTATTACATGTGGGGGTGTATGGCCGCACTTTTTCTATTGAAATTGATATGTGAGCATAGTGCTGAAACTCCTTAACATTCCCTTATTGGGCCAGTTTGGCTTGAAATGTTACATTCAGTCCCCTATGGTACATGGTCAGAGGTGCTGGCTCACTCCACCAGATCCCAGAGCTAGGGTCCTGAACTTGAGGGTAAAATCAGATGCGGAGCATCCTCCCTGGCAGAGTTCACAGAGTTGATCCCCTATGTTACTCCTGCCTGTAGGGTGGTTAAATCTGCTCTGAAAATGGAACTGGAGGCCACTTCTGAGGACAAAAGAGGTTTCTCCTGGTAATAAAGAGCTGTTTCACAATCCAAGGCTTTGGTAAAGGTCAGCAGTGATATAATGAAGTGGACCTTGTTGTAGGGCTGGACGATAAAACGATAAAGATCATTATCACAATATACTTTTCCTCGATATCGTTATGCCAAGTGCTCAATGAAAGTTCGATATGGTTTAAGAGAAAGCGTCGCTGGCGACACCCTTCGCATCAAAAAATGACATAATTTCTTCTAAATCTACAGTACTTGTCAGGAACGGTCAGTGGAGCAAAAGAGCAAACACATATTTGATGAATTTCCAAATTTTTTCCGTTGCTTCGACCCATCAGGTCCCTATATAAACGGAGTGAGAGTTTGGTTCAGATTGCCAGCAGTAAGTCAGATTAATTCCTGGTGGGTGTTGGACTGCTGTTTGTTACCTATTCTGTTCATAACATTCATGGGCATAATTTCTATGTGTAGCCAAGGGCTGGAGGGGGACTGGTTCAGGGGCCCAGAGATCGCGTCTTTGCTTTTTGTGGACCATGTGGCCCTGTTGGCGTTGTCAAGGCTGTGCAGCATGGGGCAGTTTGCAGCTGAGTGTGAATCACCCAGGATGAGGATCAGTACCTAGAAGTCTGAGACCATGGTTCACGACCCAAAAAGGGTGGATTGCCCTCTCCTGGTGGGGTATGAGTTGCTGCCTCCAGTAGAGGAGTTTAAGTATTTCGAGTCTTATTCCTGAGTGAGGAAGGAAGGGAGCAGATTCACAGACAGATCGGTGCAGTGTCAGCAGTAATGTGGATGCTGTACCGTTCAGTTTTGTTAAAGAGGAAACTGAGCTGAAAGGTAAAGCTTTCGATGTACCTGTCAATCTACGTTCCTACCCTCACCTATGGTCATAAGCTCTGGGTAGTGACCGAAAGAATGAGATCACAGATACAAGTGGCAGAAATGAGTTTCCTCCAATAGAGTGTCTGGGCTCAGCCTAATAGATAGTGTGAGGAGATTCATGATTACATAAACATCTGAGATTAAACTTGGAAGTTTTGAGAATAAAGTAGAAATAAACTTTCAAGGTTAAAGTTTTGAGGTAAAAGGCCCTAATACTATTTTAATTTGGATTCGTTAGATTATGGTTTTATTTTGCAGTATGTGATGTTTTGAGGTGGAATGTTATATTTTTGAGGTCTGTTTACCTACAGTATTTGCTATCTTTTGAGTTCAATTAGGTATGGTCTTACATCTTGAATATTGCCCTCCAATGTATAACTCCTGTGAGGTGTGGCTGTAAATTTATCGCTAGCACTGATTAGGTGCTACCTTAACAACCTTTCTGCTAATATTAGGTTTACCTTAACAAGCATTCATACACAGTAATGACGGCCTGGTGTTAAAATGTCAGTATTACACCGATGGTGGATCAGTAACTACTGAAAAAGAATGCAATCCATCCAAGTTCAGATTATTGTTCATATGTTTATTGCCAGTTTCCCCTACATATACTTTATTTAATAACAGGGTATTGTAGTGGTTAAGGATGCAAATGATAGCAATTTTAAGGTCAGTGGTTCCAGTCCTACTGTTTTTTCCCCTTAGAGCACAGCTTAACCTAAACCACTCCAGTGAACTTTCTCACCATTTAACGTAATTTGTGCTGACTTTTATGATGTGAAACAGCTGTACCATGTAACAAAATTCAAAGATAGAAAAAGGTTGTACTTTTCAGAAATCTTTCCTAGTTGCTTGAGGAGACTGGCTCCCCATTTGTCTGCTTGCTATTTACCTGCTCAGGAATAAGGTGAAGCCGGTGGAGGCTGATAGGTATCCCTCAGAGAGACCTTCCATTGACATCTCTGATTTTAGTCATACCATCTTTCTTTTGCCGATACAATTTCAGTTTGACAGAGCCTACAGAATTTCCAACATGAGTTTACTGCACGAATGGCCATTTATCAAACTTTACTTAATCGTTTGAGAATGGCTTCTTGTGAAGCGTATACAAGACGTCAGGTTTTCTCCTCTTTGTGTGATTTGCTTTATTATGAAGGACAGCTGAAGTTGTTAAGGTGAATAGACAATGACAAACTCTTGTAAAGAAAGTTGGTGAAGCACACACACACACACACACACACTGAAGGCAGCAGGTAGTCTGATTAAAAATAGTTAGCTGACTGACATACAAACATTATAGAAGAATGCCTCTTAGTGGAGACATCTGAGCTAAAACACGTGGCAAAGGAGTGAAAGTGAGCCCACTGCTTTATTTTTGATGTTCAGTGTGAAGTAAGGGAAGGTGAGACACATAACCACTAAGTATTAGGGAAATGGATACAGTATGCCTTGATGATAGTATATAATTGTAGCAATTTAAAAAATTATTTTTGATTAACTATGCAGAATAATTGTATATCTTGTGCAGGAAATACATATGGATTTGGGAATGCTCTGCTGCTGCTTTCTTGTTAAGACAATAACTCAAAAAGTATTAAACAGATCTTTTTCAAACTTATCAGAGGCATTGCATGGATGAGGAAGTGGAATTGACAAATCGAACCAAAATTTAACATACTTTAGCAGCTTTATAGTTTAATAACACATACAGTATTATATGATTATATGACTATCCATCCATCCATTTTCCAAACCGCTTATCCTACTGGGTCGTGGGGGGTCCGGAACCTATCCCGGAAACAATGGGCATGAGGCAGGGAACAACCCAGGATGGGGGGCCAGCCCATCGCAGGGCACACTCACANNNNAAACCGGAGTACCCAGAGGAAACCCCACGACGACATGGAGAGAACATGCAAACTCCACACACATGTGACCCAGGCGGAGACTAAAACCTGGGTCCCAGAGGTGTGAGGCAACAGTGCTAACCACTGCACCACCATGCCGCCCCTTATATGAGTATAATGCTTATTATTATGTAATGTTTATTATTAATGAATATGTGTAGTTTGAGAGCTACATGTCACAACTAGGAACATTTGAGTAAAAATACATTTATTGGCTTTCACATTTCCAGTTGATCCATTCTGAAAAAATTCCGAGTATGGGGGGAGTGCAAGGAGATAAAGTTAGATGAGTGTGGAAGGGTGACGGGGCTGTCCGGGGAAAATATTGCAGTTGTTCTGACAGGATCTTTTCTAGTTTTTATTAACTACTTTTATGTATTAACTGAAAATGCTTTCAAATGATTAAATTATGCAGTAAATTACAGTACAATTACAGCATTGTACATCTCTGCCCCCCCTTCTGTGGGCAGTGTCATTTAGGTGAATGCATCTGCCTTTTTTGTAGAACACAAATGTATACAGTAGCACCTATATGATTTCTTTTGTCAGTGTGTGTCAATCATTCTGTGTTTTCCTTCACAAGAACCATTTGAAACATATGTGTCAAAAAAAAAACTGCAGACCCATTTCAATAGCATCCCGTGCTGCTCGAAATGTCAGGCTAGGCGGTGGTGGTTCTAATTCCTATGACACCCCCCTCCCCCAACAAAAATTGTGCATCCTTCAACCACCCCCCTCCCCCCACCAAACAAAAAGATTATGACTAAATGTCATTTTTATTAATGATACAAATAAATAATGATCAAATTCAAAACTATATAAGTACGAATATATATACAAAACAACATTCATAAATATCAAAAAGAAGTAACAAAGATAAATATAAACACACTGTAATATATAATTTAAAATTAACTAGACAATTGTATTATTACATTGCTACTCCATTGGCTAGCAAACATTCTAATGTTATGCCTCGTAGCTATTTACATGCCTAATATTATACTCATAAAGATGTGAAATAGCTGCATACCTTTATCTTTTGTACATTTCTCCTTTTCTTATTTCCTCTTTTTTAAAAAAATTGGGCACCTGATGGCTTAGACCTTTTTTTTATCCAGTTGGGTTCATTTGGCACTCAAGTATCAATACAATATCCATCCCTCAACACTGACAACCAAGAGTCAAAACTAAACCAGTTCACCTTGCTGGTGTATAGACTAGCTTTATATTATTCTTAATGATTATGCAAAAACCTGGAAACATCCAACAGTATGCATGTGAAGCTATTTTGCTAATTTTACTAATTGCATTAGTGCTGTGCAAAATTAGAATCGCACTATTTGATAGATTCCTCCGCTCGGGCTTCCAGTCAACCCACCCCTATTCCGTTCGTACTTCTGAGTGGGAGTCTGCCTAGCTGACAAACTAGAATCAGGCTGCCCATTACAACAAGGTTAATGGACCCACACAATGACATGTTTTCATTGATGTGACATGCAAATGAGCAATGGAAAACCGATCTCGTAAATGTCACCATTCTGATTTTTTTTTATGTCTTGATGTTGCCCATACCTAAATCCGCCAGTGAGAGAAGGGATGATCCATCACATAAACATAGCCTCTATCTGAAAGTCATTCTGGAGACCATGACAGTCTTTTTACAAGCAAATTAATTAACAAGTAATTTATAGATGCTATCGATTTTGGTTATTAATGGCTTTATATGCTAAAACACCTTAGGTAACACTTTACATAAGGCTACGTTTTTAGTATTTTATAAACACATTCATAATGCATTCATAAAGCATTATAAACATAGGTATACATATCAATAAACATACATTATAGCAATGATTATTATACATTATGAATGCTCTATAAAGCTCTTATCTATAATGCACTACAGATACTTTAATAATGCCGTTCTAAAGTATACCTAATGCTTATACTGATCATTATAATGCATTATTAAGGTATCTATACTGCATTATTAATGAGAGCTTCATAAAACATTCATAATGTATAATACACATGGCTATAACATGTTATTTCAAGCCATGTGTCAGAGTTCGCGGTGAACGGGTAAGGTGAACGGGCTGGAAGCAGGCAAGGCAGGCAGAAGTTTGGGGAAAACGGGGATTTAATAAGGGAAAACTGGGTAACGGGAACATCAGACGTCGACTGACAACAGCTAACATCAATAACAGACAATGAACTCAGGCAAGATATGGACTAAAATAGACAGGACTGGGCGAAAATAAGTGGACACAGCTGGGTACGATCGGGGAAGCACACGTGGATAATTAGGGGGGCGTGGCACACACGAGGATCGTACAAGCCGGGCATGACACCATGTTTATAACGGTTTATTAATGCATTATTATTTGTTATGAACGTGTTCATAAATTAATAAAAACATGGCTTTAAATAAAGTGTTACCAAGCCTCATCCCAGATCCAGTATCACTATTACTGAAGGAAGTGAGGCCTTTGATAGTATTTTTTAAGCATTTGCTGCATTGCCCAGCTGTACACATTTGAAAAGCTGTCCCATCACAGTGTGCATGCAAGATTAAACAATGACATTTCAGAAAACATTACAAAGTTTGAATTGCCATTGATCAGCTTTAAACTCAAGAATGACTGCAGAATGCTGCTTTGCCTATAATTTCTTGAAGGAAAAATACTTCAAATCAACAGACCAAAAACAAATTGTTTATGATAAATGGGATGAGGGCAAATAGATGTATTATACTTGAAATTTTCATATCGCATTGCAAAATTACTAAAAATATATCCCCTCAGCTCATACTTGTATATATTAGCAATTTTATGCATTTTATTTGCTATTTACCTTATAAATTATGACACTATAATTATGTTTCATAAATTATATGTTCATAATTATGTTTCATGAGACAACATGAAATGAAAGAACTACATGTACTGTGTCTGATTTGTGAGAAGTCTGTGTGGCAGATTCTCTACCACTTTCTCATGCAGGGCAATAGTGAGATGTCCCAAAGTCTAGCATTTAATCTACCTATCAACATGTGCAGTAATAATAATAATAATAATAATAATAATAATAATAATAATAATAATAATAATAATAATAATAAAAACCTCTCTTGGCATTTGTTCAGGCAGCAAAGTGTTTGGAAAACTCCAGAGGGCCCAGCCGCATGACCGTTATTGAACTGGGAGCATTGTGATTTTCTGCTTTGGTAATTGGATGCATTTAATTGCAGAATTCTTGGCCGTTTAGTCATAATAAAGTGCTGTTGGCCGGAAGAAATTCCCTGCACACTCAGCTCAATGCAAAATGCCTGGCAGCCTGCAGCAAACCTCCTGGTTTAGAGGTAATGTTAAGTCCTGCGGGCTGCCTATGTAATTTTCAAATATGTACATAAAATGAATGTGTTTTTGTGATGGCCACAGACAGCTGTTTGCATTACTGTGCCACAATTAATGATTCATTAACCAAAAAGAACAGCTAACATTTGGAAGCTGCCTCCATGCTTTATATGCTGCATCATTCCATCTAAAGGCAACCTCAGACCTAAACAGGAGAAATACAGCAAAGACCTGACATTGAAAACAACAGACTAGACTCCACAATCAACAAGATGGAAGTGGAAACTTAAGAAGAAAAATATTCACAGGATCTCTCATTAGCATTTTTCTAGGGTTTTGCAACATAATGTGTGCATAACTCTTTGCCCATTCTCATGTGAACAGCACAGATGTTTAAATGATTTCCTCTACACAATATTTTCGGTTTGAGATTAATTTGGCTAAGATGCAAGGTGTTAATAAACCAGGGCACAATGAACTAATTTAAGCACAATGCTTGTTGCTTATATCTGTGGATACATTTTTGTCGTGTTCTGCAAGAGTAAATCTAGTTTAAGCACTTTATGTAGGGAGGTGGATTTCGTTCATTTCCTGAGTTATGTTAGTTAAATCAGATGCCCTGTTGTTTCTCTTGCACTATTATTTCCGAGTTTATCAGGGTACTATATGTGTATAATCTCATAAAGCTTGCATTTTAATATATATAAATGAGGAGTAACAAAAAAATAGTGAGTACTGCCTCAAAGTTACTGATATTTGGTGGATGGCTAGAAGACTATTGCTTCAGTTCTCAAACACAACAAGGCAAATAGCACATTGCAAATATTCATATGGTCAAGGAGTCAACTAGTTATAAGTGCATCTAATCTGAGCTTACAATGGATGCCCATTTACAAGTGGAAGCAGTACTGGAGCAACGACTACACAACACCTAAAAAGACTAGTCAAAACCAGAAGTGCAACATAAGAGCATTCAATGACTGACATGGGTCTTGAGGACCCTTTTGATGGAGATGGGTTCCTGTTCATTGATGGACTTGTAAGCCAGCACAAAGGATCTGAAATTGATGCGAGCACTAGTAGGGAGCCAGTGAAGAGAGACAAAGAGGGGAGTGAGATGAAAACATTTAGACGGAATGAATATCAGACGTGCTGCCATATTTTAAATCAGATGCAGTGGTATTGTGGCACAAGCTGGTAGACCCGCTAGTAGAAAGTTGCAGTAGTATAGTCATGAGGTAACAAGTGCCTGGAGTAGAAGCTGAGCTGCATAATTGGACTGAAAAGGTTTGATCTTCTTCATGTCATACGGGATAAACCTGCAAGATCGGGAGAGTGCAGTTACTGTATGTGCTCAGCAAAGGACAGCCGAGCCAAGTATCATTACCTGTAGGTTCATAATAGTCCTTCATAGAAACAATATGCATGACCCAGGCTGAAGAGTGATGTCATGATGGATGATTTGGCTTGTAGGAAAGACAAGAGGCTCAGTGTTGGAGAGGTGATGGTCCCACATCCAGGCTGTGATCAGCCAGGAATGTCGAAATATGAATGGAGACCGTAGTAAAATCAAGAGAGATTATCAAGTAGACACCATATGTCATCATTGTGGTGATGGTAGGAGGAGCCAGAAGACTGGATGATCTGATCTAGGAAAGTAATGTAAAGGGAGAAGAAGAGCAGACCAAAGACAGAGTCTTGGGGGACATTGGTTGTTATCTGACACCTCTGCATCCCAAGCCACTTGGAATGACCTGTCTGATAGGTATGAGTCAAACCAGCACAGAGCAGATCCCTCTTCTAGTTCATTTTCTGTTGCATCATGTGGATGGCTGGGTGTGTGTGGGTCTTTTACCTGGGGAATAGATGGCACCAGGATGTACTATGGGAAGAAGGCAAGCCAGCGGAGGCAGTGTGATGTTCTGGGCAATGTTCTTCTGGTAAACCTTGGCAACTGGCATTTATGTGGATGTTACTTTGACATATACTAAATACCTAAACATTGTTATAGACTAAGCACACTAATGGTATTCCCCAACAACAGTGGCGTCTTTGAGCATGATAATGCACCCTGCCACACTGCAAAAATTGTTCTAGAATGGTTTAAGGAATATCAATAAAGAGTTCAAGATGTTTATTGGCCTCCAAGTTCCCCAGATCTCAATTTTATTGACAATCTGTGGGATGAGCTGGCCAAACAAGTCCTATCCATGGGGACCCCACCCCACGGCTTGCAGGATTTAAAGGATCTGTCGCTAATGTCTGGGTGCCAGATCCCACAGGACACCTTCAGAGGTCTTGTGGAGTCCAGGTTTCGACAGATCAGAACTGTTTTGGTGGTATAAATGGGACTTACATAATATTAGGCAGGTGGTTTTAATTGTATGACTGATTGGTGTACAGTATTACAACTTATACTTGAAAACATACAATCACTTATACTTGATAGTTTTACCTTATTTCACATTTATTGCTAATTTAACATATAACCATAATTAGCTGAACTGGTCTTTGAGTTTTAAGCTGTGAAATTTTCATTTTTATGCTGACAGGAGATACTGTACTGCCTTCCCAGCATAAGTGCAAGAGAACTTGGTAATTCCTGCATATTACCTGTTCAACATACACCTAGAGACCACATTATTAATTACACCTAACTAGTATTGGATATCAGAATCACTTCAAGGATAGACAAGTTGTACATTTGGTGATGCATTTCTACCCACCACTGTTGTACAGGGTTGTTTATTTTGTACTTGTGGCCTTCTTCTTAGCTTTAACAAGTCCTGCCGTTTTCGTCTGACCGCATTCATTACAGGGTTTTGGTTTTTTTTTGCAGCAAAACTGCCAATGTCTGGATATTTTTTGTTTATTGCACAATTCCCTGTGAACTCCAGGCACTGCAGTGTATGAAAATCCCTGGAAGGTGGCTGGTTCTGAGATGCTGGAGCCACTACATCTGGTGGTAACAACTGTACCACATTCAGAATCACCTGTGTTGCTCGTCTTAGACATTCAACTACATAGCAAAAAATTAAATGAAGCTCTTGACTCTACCTGTATGTATTCAGTTGCACCCATATTATTTCGTTTTGAGAAGCAGGGTGTTATGAAGCAGGAATACTTTATAAACTGGCCTCAAAGTATGCACATGGCATGACATCCATCCATCAATTCATCCATCCATCCATCCATCCATCCATCCATTTCTATACCAGCTTTTTTTTTTTAAGGGCCACGGGGGTCTGAGGCAGGCAAAAACCCAGGGTGTGGCCCCAACCCATTGCAGACACACATATGGCATGACAATGAAGTTTAAACAGCTTATTGCAAATGTTTTTTAAGCGATGAATAAAATGCACAGAGAATTTTGGAATCGGAACCTATTGTCACACCCCCGGCTCGTCCGATCCTCCTGTGTGCCACGCCCCCCTCATTAACCTCGTGTGAAATCCCGATGTCACCAGCTGTTTCTTGTTATTTTCATTAAGTCCTGTGTACTTATGTCCACATCAGAGTATGTTTCCCGAGTTTTGTCATTGAAGTCTATACCGTTTTTGTGCCTCGCCTTGTCGTTTGCTGAATAAACCCCTCAGTCCTGACTCTCCGTCTCCCTGATCCGTGGTCCCCTGTGGTCACGACATCTATAATGTTTTCATGTATATGGTCTTTTAAAAAGCAAGGGCCATTTTCTCCAAATAATTTTCCTTTTATTTTTCAAAACACCTACAGTACATAATTGTATGATTCTGCCACAAAACAATTTTTGATATTCCAAACATATTCATTCAGTGGGCTTCCTTTGATTTCAGATAGGTCTCTAGTAACAGCTCTTATTAACTGCCTGCATTGACTGGATATTTTCTTCCAGTGTTTTTGTGATTTTTTTTAAGCAAATCTCTCTTTTTTGTATTACTGAATGTATCCCTTTCTGGTATTTACTTTCCTGTCTATCTGTCTGTGTCAGTAAGTTGATTGTATAAATAGACCTTGCGATGTTTTCTGTCACAGGAGCATCTTTAAGGTGATTGCTGTTTGCTAAATCATTAAACACAAAAATAACTGCCCAAGGACATGTATTCTTCAGACCATGGTGATGAATTCCTTAATCGGTACAGAGGTCGCTCTCCATACCTCCTGCACCTCAGCTGTAAATTGTTCCTTTAATTCCTTCTGTGCCATTTTGACCAGAGGTAAATGAACATAGACAGCCTTATTCTCTCACAGAGACGATTAATTCAAATCATGACAAGCTGTTGAAATGTCTTGTTCTGTCTGTTGTGTGGTGCTCATTTTCCACGCCTCCAGCTCCAAGTCAGGGTGGTTGGCGGCTCTGTGGGTTAGGACTCCTGTGTTCAGAAGGTCACCATTGCAAATCGACCGAGCAATTTCACCGTTAAGCCTGAAGAAATTCTTTCAGGGACTGACTGACCCAGCGTTTGTAATAGTGTGTTGCTTTGGATAAAAGTGTCTGCTAAGTTAACAAGAGTGATGTAAAATGTAAATGTAACAGAAATCAGGGGCTTCCCCAATCTTCTCTAACATATAACCCAAAAGAATCACGTGAGGATGATTATGTTTTATCCATCACCCTTGACTGATTTATGTTTAAACGGCATTTAAATGTCACGAGACCAGAGTTAGTAGGCAGAATGATGCTGACATTAAGAGAGAAAGGACCGGACACAGGGATTCTGATGAAAAGGGTTAGTGTGATTTTTGGAGGCCTGGGTTTTAGGGAAAGGCTCAGATGCAGTTACACCCACCTACTGTCAAGCCAGGTAGACATAGAGCACATCAGTGCTTTTTCAAGGGTGTTGTCACATCTTATATTTTAGCATGTGACAGTGTGGCACCAAGAACAAGGTACCCCACCTACACCCCCGATTTCCTTTATCCTCTCTCTTTTTTTCTTCTTTGTTTCTTCTACTCAAGCATGAAAGCAAACCATTTTAACACTTCTGCAGACATTCACTGGAAAAAAAAGTCTAGAAGAGGGTAGAGTTTTTAGTCATCCAGATATATATTTTTTTTATTTTACCTTTTATCTTTTATTTCTTTTATTTTTGTTTACAGGTTTATGGCAAGTAGAAACACAGATATATTTCTGAATAGCTTGCTGTACATCAAAGTCATGACGGCAGTTTACAGAAACAGGAAAAAAAGAAAAGAGATTAACAGGATTAAAACAGCTTTATTCAAGATGTGTTTTATAAAATGTTACACAATACAACAGATATATAAAAATATAGCCTTGTATTGAAATTTAAGGTGGGGATCTATGCGTAAATTCGGTAATGTCACGATCAGACGCGGAGCGAGTGGCGTACGGGCGATCGTGCGTGCCGGCGAGCGTACAGGAAGCAGGCACGAAGTCAGAAGACGGGGAAAAACGGGTCTTTACTGGGGTAACAGGAATTCACGCTCACAAACATCAATGACAGACACTGGAAACAGGTCAGACCAGGACTGAAACAGACAAGACTAAAGCAACGTAACTAGACACAGCTGGGTACAATCAGGGAATCACACGTGGGTAACCAGGGGGCGTGGCACACGGGAGGATTGGACGAGCGGGGCATGACAGGTAACACTTAGGGCCATGTTTTTAGTAATTTATAAACACATCCATAATGCATTATAATGCACTATAAAGGTATCTATAGTGCATTATAGATGACAGCTTCATAAGGCAGTCATAATGCGTAGTAAGCATGGTTATGTATTATGCCTACTTATAAATATGTATAGCCATGTCTATAATGCTTTATGAATGCATTATTATTTGTTGTTTAGAATGTTTAGTGAATGTTTAGAAATTATAGAAAATATGGCCTTAAATAAAGTTTTACTGTAAATTGTTTTTTGGAAGGACGAGATGTTCCCTTGGCTTTATCCACTATGTCTTAAAACTAATATGGCATTTTAATAAAAGGCACCGATATTCTCCAATTGCTTCAGGGTATTATACAGTTTCCTGGTAAAATCCCTATATTGATTTTAGCAGCATATTGATCATTGTCTAGGTCAGTGTTTCTCAACAATGGGACCATTTTCAGTGGTTATCCCCCTCCCCTCGGTTAAGAACTTTTACAGTTGCCACTCCCCTTCCCCCGGTTGTTGACTTTTTTTAAAAAAATCTTAACATACATACTCTGCATAATAGCCTGTCACTATAACACGTTACCACTGTTGAATATGGGCAGTTTAATGAAATGATGTCGTTCTATTCAGAACTGCCTTCTTCTTAGAATTCATTACAGTTCGAGGCTGTGACATTTATCTCAATTGGTAAAACAGAAAAGTAGAAAGTGGAACTTCCAAATCCCCTGCATTAGTGCTGAATTGTTATGATGCAATACCTGAATGTTCAACACCCACTGGTGTACTGAGCTACACCGATGACACACACTGAGCAGGCTGCCCTGCTCTCTGCCTGCACAGGTTTCTGTTGGCAGGGTGACTGACATCTGATGATGAATACCCCAGCATATCTCTGAAATGTTCCATCTTTACAGAGATTTTGCATTACGGTAGACATAAGCTAGAACACACCCTGATTTTACACACGCATCATTACCCACACACAAACACACACTTCCAGTAGCTCTCATGTTCAAAATCCTCACAAAATTTCCGCTCTGCACCTGCAAATATTCATATTTTGTGTGTCTGTATACTATAGAGTCTTTGGTGTCTGTTTTTTTTACTTGAAATTGCTTGGCAAATAGTAAAAATGTAAATATGAAATGTATATATGGTAAGAGGGCCTTCAGATGAGACAGAGAGAAAAAACATTGGACACTGGAGCAATAAACAGCGTTAATTAGTGGAAATTGTTATCCTTTATAAGGGAACGGAAATAAGGAGGGGCTGGATGAAAAGCACCAGCGACACATATCAGCAAAAAGCTGCTTTGTGTATTTAAGTGGAGAAAAAACACAGGGTATGAAAGATTTAACAAGCCCTTTGCTGCTAGAGGTCTTGGGTGGAATCACCACTAAACAAATCAATACTGGAAATCTTGGTCACCTGACTCTCCCTTTCTGATTATACCTTCACCTGATGGGTTTAGTTTCGTATGGAAATCATGTGGCTCTGGGTGTGGGGGTGGCCTGGCAACTATTTTTAATTGAACCCAAGATTATCAAAGATTTTACAACATTTGAAGCAATGCTAACTCACATGGTGTCCGACCCACCCACCCATCTATATTCTTATAATCTACAGACCATACACTTTATTTCTGACAGAATTCATGGAACTTCTCTCTGACTTAGTTATTAACTTCCATCCATCCATTTTCCAAACCGCTGTTCCTACTGGGTCGCGGGGGGTCCGGAGCCTATCCCGGAGGCAATGGGC
>JAODJX010000109.1:28131605-28152016 GCA_026776945.1 Isichthys henryi
GAGTACCCGGAGGAAACCCCACGACGACATGGGGAGAACATGCAAACTCCACACACATGTGACCCAGGCAGAGACTCAAACCCAGGTCCCAGAGGTGTGAGGCAACAGTGCTAACCACTGCACCACCATGCCGCCCACGCTGTTTTCATTTTTTCAGTTTTTTATTTTCACTTTTGTCTATAGTTATTAGTCATGGGTAGGGCCATAACATATGAATTGGTTGCAAAATTTTCCTGTGTTGGATGTAGGGTCCTGTTAAGAATCACCAAAATATGTTTAACAGTGATGTGTCTGAGGTAAAGACCTAACGGAACAAAAATAGTTTGACAAAAATAATTTCACTTTAATCTCAATTGAAATGCAGGCATGCTGAGATCAAGAACAGTGAGATGCATCCTCTAGGTGTCCTGGATGTGATAATCATATCCCAATCAGTAAAAAACCTCTAATTATTGCTGGTGTTTTATCCCTGAGACTGATCCTCATGGGATTTCTGTGGTTTCTTGTTTTTCCCTGATCTTTATAGAATTGTGAGAATCAGACAACAAAACTAATGGCATTTCATGTCCAAATATCAGGTAATGTCAGATGGTAAAGGGATTTTATTTCTTATTTTGTGTGAATTCCAGTTACCAGTGAATATGCAGCTGGGAACTTTCAGGCTGGGACCGCCATCTAAGCTATACTGCTGAGTCTTGATCTTCATTGACCTGATTTCAAACGAATAAATTTTTCTTCCCCTAATTAATTATTTAAAAAAGAGCATTTTTATGACTTCAAAAGTTGCCTTCCACTGAAGTTTATAATTTATAAGTTTATAAGTTCACACAGTCAGCGTAATTCTATGATACACACTCATCAACAACAAAGAAAGAGATAAATATTACAATATCTGCTATGCATGGGTGATGCACCATATGGTAGTCATCATAAATGTTATGTTTTGTACAGAAAATGTACAATTATTTTAAGGTTATAATCAAGTGGCACAAACAATTAAGCTAAAATACCGTCATATGCATATCATTACCATTTTCATCTTTTTCACATATTCACCTTCTATGCCCTAGTTAATACATTCTTGCCTGTATGACCAAAAGTTTGTAGACACCCCTATTAATTAGCAGAATTGGCTAATTAAGCTGCATCCATTGATGACACTTTGTACGGAAAGGGTTAGTGACTTTCTGCTTGGCACCATCAGAGGGTCCCATCACTTTGCCCCTTTTCTGCCCTGCTTGAACTGCCCCGGTCAAACACAGGAGAAGAGAATGTGAAGGTCAAAACATCTGAAGCAAGTTCAGGAGTGATGTGGTTGGCCACAGTACATAGGTAACCCAACATCAATACCCAACCTGAATGGCAACAAATCCCACCAGCAATGTTCTAACATCTATTTGAAAGCCTTCCCAGAAGAGTAGAGACTATTATAGATACATTGGGATGACCATCTTCATATCAATACCCTTGATTTCAGAATGAAATATTGGACAAGCTGGTGTCCACATACGTTTGACCATACAGTGTAGGTGATTTCACTGCACTCTTATGAAGGTGATTTCACTGTACTCCTATGATCAGTTTCTACGTAAGACATATTTATTTAATCACCTTATATCCAAATATTTCAGATTAATTCTCTATTGCTTTAGCATGTTCCACATGTTCTCAATTTAAAATTTAAGATCTTTGAGTTTGTGAAAGTCCATTTAGTCTTTCCAGGTGGTTGGCTGGGAGCTGAAAAAGCATACGCACATAATTCATTAAGTTGGTTAATGGTGATTTTCACCACTTTTTGCATATCTGTTTTTCTTAGACGATACTCTTCCTTTATGTACGATATATTGAATTTGTCATTCCAAGCATGCACAGTAAATGTGCTACTTCAGGAAAACTTTGAGTCACACGCAAATAAAGGAAATATCAGGACAATGGAATCCCACTCTTGGAAATGCAATATGTTTTGAGAACCGTAATTGTATTTTGTTTTTTGTGCGCATCACTTATCTGAAGTCTGTGTACTTTCTGTATCAATTCATTCCAAAAACTTAAATTGTGTTTGTGTAAATGTTATATCAATACCTGTACTGTTACCGTGTAAAAGATAAGGGCAGAACCAAAACACAGAAGAAATTTACCCAGGTAAACAGCCACATTCATGTTCAAATATTGTAATTAGAAGCAATCACGGTCTTGTTTACTAAATAGGATCACCTATTCAAAATTGATGCTTTTCATTTCTTATATTTACAGTACCTCAAAATGTCAGCTAGAAAACAGATTGAGAGCTGCTGCATCCTGTTTATGTGTCCTGCATAATATTATGTTAGCTATAGCGAAACACAATTACAGACAGACATTAAGAATGCCGCATAATAGCTGAGTCTGCTTTTGCTTTAATTGCTTTCTTATTGTAAAAGCGTTGCCACCAAGTACCAGGCTGGCTCAAATACTCCTCAGGGACTTGTTAAATTCATAGCCGTGCTTTCTGTGTTAAAAATTAGGTTTATGTGGTTCCCTTTTCGTAGATATCAGATAATTACCCCACTTTAAAATAAAAGCATTTCCCCATACTCATAAAATAAAACAAGAAAAAGGAAAAGATTCTGGCTAGCTTTGTGCAATATAATGACTATACAATAGTATAAGAAATAGCCTGGTTAACTGAACATGATGTCCCTTTCGTTATATGCTCATGTGCCTCCTTCATGGTAACATGGGTCAGCCTGCACCAGCGCAGTTGTACACCTTGACGCAGATACACGTCAAAGGATTGTGTTGCCCCTCAGACCCATAATGATGCAGGTTACCTACGTGGTTCGGAGCTTCTGTACACTGCTTTCCCCCTCCCTGCCCTTCCCAGTACAACACTTCATGGAAGAAAGACACCGCCAGAATATAGACTCCTGTTTGCACCCTCCTGTGGGCCAAACACTGTATGAGGGGCAAGAATGGTGTGAAAAAAGGAAATGGATATTATTTTTTAAAAATATCTATATTGAAATATAAATACATACATAATGCATTATAAGAATTAATAAAGCATTACAGCATCTTCTATTGACAGTCAAAAGGCATTATAGTGTTGATTATAATGCTTCTTAAGCTCTAATGAAGCTCTGATCTATAATGTATTATAGATTCCTTCAAAATGCATAATATAATGGTCAGTGTAAAATAAAATGAAAATTAATGATGCTTTATGCCGCATTATAAAGGTTTCTATAGTTTATTATAGATCCGAGTTTCATAAAGCGTTCCTGAATCATGGCTGTAATGTTATGCCTTTTTATAAATATTTATAGCCATGTTAAAAATGCTTTATGACTGCATTATAAATGTGCTATTAATGTGTTTATAGATTCTAATAGACATGGTATTCATGGAAAGTGTTACTAAAGCTTTTTGTTATTTGCATAGAATATAGGTAGAAGGTACGTGATCTTGACTCTTACCTCATACCCAGGGACACTTCCACTACTGGCTTTTGAGTTGGGTTCCCAAGTCACTTCCAGCTCTGTGGCAGACTGGATCTTCATCCAAACCCTGAATGGTGAAGATGAAGGCACTGAATGGGGGGGGGGGACTGAGGCCAATCCCCTCAAACCCCTGTGTTACTCATCTGGGACTCTCTAGGGGAAAGGGTCATGCTGAGAGTGTGTCTGCCAGGAAATGAAGCAATATGCAATCCATTGGTTACTACTGTGTCTTTTGAGGTTCTCTGTACAGAGACTTTAAGAGGAATGTTTTTGCAGTCTATGTACAGCTACATGGATGGGATTTCAATGTTAAGCTAGTTAGCACTGAGCAGAACCGTGAAACATAAAAAGTGAAGCAGTGGGGTGTCAAAGGCAGATCCACCTTAACATCACAGTTTTGGGAAACCTCAGCACTGAACGAATATAGTAATAATAGTTTCAAATGGCTAACATTTAATATGAGATGATGAGCCTGCTTTTTGTAAACATCAACTAAAGCCAGTCCTGTGAAAGCAACAAAACCGGATAGCTTTTGGATTCCCCAGACAACTGTTAGTTATTACAGCCTTATGAACTGAGGCTTTTAACTGCGTATATAAACGCTGTTATCCTTTTACCTCTCAGACAATGACAAGCTTACTGTGACTTCCTTTTGCATAGCTTACATTGGCTGGGGCAACCTCAGGCACTAGATGGATAGAAACACTGTATAAATGTCTGTTTTCACTGTTGTTTTCGGTGTCTCTGACAGGTTTTATACCTTCTCCCTCTTCATTATTGGCATGAATGATTAAAAAAGCTATATAATTTGGGGGGAGTGTTTACAATGATCGATGTAATGGTGTCTTGGGGGGGTTACTGAGGTGGGGCCATACTGGAGTGAGACCGTGCCACTCTTTCCTGTAAACTACATCAGCAAGATCTGACAGATCATATAGTTAATGCTTTGTAAACTATGCTGCCTTAAAATAGAAACTTTCAGATTTTCTACTGGCATTCAAGGATCGTTTATTAATCATCCCAAAGCTGCTGACGCGCTGATACAATGCAGCATACTGTAGAATGTACTGTTTTCTAGGTCAAAGCACTGTTACTACTACAGTAAGTGCCATAAAAGGTAGGATCTGTGAAATTTCACTCTGGAGCCAAGTGCCCGTATTCCAAAGGAAAAAAGAAAACAAGAGGGTCTTAATGACATGATTTTTATGTCAACGGTGTGGAGTTGCAAAGATTTACTAAAATAAGAACATCGAATGTGGTGCAAACACCTGCAGAGCAAGGCTAATGCTGAAATCTGCAGTACACAGATCAGACACGTTGCAGATGCACAGCGAGGCCTGTGAGGTTGGCGCAAGGCTACCAGCTGCACCTGCTGCTCAGGTGCTCAGCTGCATGACGGGGATACTGGGCCCCCCAAGTCCAACACTGTATTTGCCGCCACTTGATATTCACAATCCAGCCATGGATTTAGGTCTACCACGGTGGCTTGGAATGTCAGTCCTCATAGAGTGCCAGGGACTAAAATTAAAAAGAATTCAAGATGAAGAACAGATTGTGACCCTGATGATCATACACTAACGTACCTGTAGAACAAGACTTTTTGTGTATTTTAATAATGTAATTTCTTTATTGGATTTCTTAACAAAATTGCATACACGGATAAGAATGGAAAATCAAGGGGAAGAGGATTATGCTAATGTATCTTTTATTCCAATTATACTTTACCAGAGTAGAGCAGAATAACGGAACAGTGTTTATGCATCTCCCCCATACAGAGAGTATATACAAGCTGCTGCCCTAGTAGTGTGTAGAATATATTGCTTCGTAGGAAATGGATAGGCTTCTAGTACTTACCAGTGGCCAGCCAACCCAGGGAAAACGGTTTTTTAGTTTGTATGGTGTAGGATTGCATGGGAGCATGGCTGTCTGTCCCTGGTCTTCAGGAAGCTGCACCTGGTAGCTGTGACCTCATTCACAACCTGGCCATCTGAAGTAACCAGGAGGTCCCGAAAAAAAAATGATGACAATGCATTAAAGTAGTCATACTACATAGATGGAGACGTCCTGTCAACAAAGGCCACAGAATCCTTTGACGTGTATCCTACTGCTTTACCTATAGACAAACACAGGAAGCATTAGGGCAAATTCAGAACAGATTTCACTTAAACAAAGAGGATGCATGACAGACCAAAAGCCAGCAGACCCTAAGCCTTTGGGAACTGGAATTTTCCAGCCCGAACCTAAATCAACCAGATGTAGGAAAATAATATGGCTAGAGACATTTCTGGCCCTCAAGCAAAATGTTTCAGTGCTCTAGAGCCGAACACAAGTTCAGCACGTGATGAGCACACCAGGATGGACAAGCTGAATCAGCATATCAGGAGACACATAAGGGGCCATTATTTCACTCTCGCTGCAGATGTCATGGTTTTCTGACATAGGAATGAATGTAGGGTGCAAATTCTTCATTTCACTTTCATGAAGCGTTTAGCAGTAAGTGCACAGGGTAGGACCCCATACAGAAATGATTGTATTCTACACTGTAAGGTCTGCTGCAGCAGATACACTGTCCAACACCATTCGCACCAAGCAGATGTACGTCCCTGCATATTTTAGCTACACATTCCTGATCATCAAGTCCGCGGCAGAGCCCTGCAGGGGGAGAACAAAATACCTGAAACTCACAACAAGAAGATCCATAAGACCAGTGGATATTTTGTATCCTCTGAAGAGACAGTCCCCGGGGGTTCTGGAATTAGACAAAACATGTTCATGTTCCAGGAAGGGAATTACTGCTGCATTGTCTTGAAGCAAAGATGTTCAGACTAAATTATTTCAGTATATATTGAATTTTAAATAGGAAAGTCATGCAAGCAACTCAGCTGTGTATTTACTCTGAGGTGTCAAATTTCAAGAATGCAATGACACATATCATATGGCCAATACACACTCCTCCTATCTTTTTAATGTGACCACGTCTGCTGAAGATTATTAGCTTTCCATTGGAGAACCACTTAAAAGCTGAGTCCAGGATATAGTCCTAGGAGACCTAGCAAGGCAGGACAATGCTCTCTCCCACCATGGTGTTGAAATTCAGAGGTAGATTAAGGATTCTTGTTTGTTCTATTACAAAACAAAGAAAACAGTAAGCATTCTAGAACCGTGGTTCTTAACCAGTGCTCTCAGAACCCTTTTCTCTGGACCATGGATTGTGCGGTAAAAACATCGTTTCAAATTTTTTGGTAATGTTTGGTAATGACTTTTGTGGTTGTGAATGATAGTAGAGTGTAACCCCGGAAATCTTTTATTTTTTTGTCTTGCTCCCCTCCCCCCATTTTTGGTAATAAACAAACAAACAAATAGTTAAACAAAGAAAGAAAGAAGTACAAATAAAAACCTCAGGGTCATGAGTTAATAACTGAGGAACAATATGGGTCCTGAGGCTAAACCAGTTAAGAACCAATGTTCTAGAATGAGAACAACTGTCAACAACAAGAGGATTCAAATATTAAATAATACATTTAAACATCTTGTAGGGCTGATGTTGATTTTACACCTGTGACTAAATGGCAAGCAGTAAAAAAAGGGCAGAAAAGGAATCAATGTACTGTAAGGGAATATGAGACAAAAAGAAGCGGGTCACACTTTGGCAAAAGGTCTGCGATATCAGGAAAGCAATCAGATATTCAGCTGGCTAATTATCAGTGATCAGGATTCACAATTACAATCACTGAATCAATTTTCATACTCAACTCAAGGAGGGAAGAGTTTACCAAAAAAATCTGCCTATATACCTTAGAAATATGTATAACTATTAAATTTGAACTATATAAACAATGTGTCTGCAAAGAAACCATCAATTTAAAGATAATCAATTTAAAGCAACTGCTAACAAACCATCTCTCTGAGGATACAGACCTATAAACTTTCAATATCTATTTGTCATATAAAGAGGCAGCTGCGTAATGCCTTTACACATCAAACCCCCCCCCCCCAAGACAACAATGCACAATTTTATGTAGATTTTGAACTTCAACAGAGTCCAATAGCTTTAGCTGAAAGAGGCAGAAAATGTTCCGCTGGCAGCCAGCAGAAAGCGATGATAATCTGCTACCAATCTGTTCTGCATAATATGAATGGCTAATTGTTGGGTGTCATTGAGTAGCTGCCTAAAAAAGTCCTTTGATATACAATCTTTTTCTCAAATAAGTAACACAGTGTTAAGTCTCTCTCTAATTTCTATTGCGATTCATTATAATTATTAGCAAAAGCTGTATATTTCACATATTAATCAATGCATTCAATAGTACAAAAGGACCAGATTTACCAGTACAAAATGTGTCATTTTTATTGCAAAGAAACAAGAAGCTAAAAAGTAAAATGAAACTCTACAGTATTTCTGCAAGATTTATTGGTCCCGCTTTACAATAAAGCTATCCATATAAAAGGTTTATGAATGGTTTATAATCTGGTTATTAATTAGGTTGTAACACTTTGTAAATTATTAATAGACAATGGTAACGAAGTTATAACAGTTTTCTTTTTATTAATGAGTTACTACCATTTACAAGAGGCAAAAGGGAGCCTTAATGTAAAGTGGTACCGATTTATTTTCCATTTGTAATACGTTTCACTTTAAGTGCACTGTACGTTACAATGAGGGCAGAGTGATATAGCAGGGCTGTACGCTAAACTATTACCCCAAAACCTCAGCTTCTATACAGATGATGTTATCCTAAAAGCATCAACACTGCCTCTAAGATTTAAAGTGAAGAGAAACAGGAGAAAATGGTGCTTTAGACACACAGTATGGTGTTTAGACTGAAAAGAGAAAAATAAGGCTGTACTGTATATTCTATATAATAATCAGCATGTGACATGCACAAGAAAGAATACAGAAATATCAGCTATTAAAACAGGAAATTTGTGATATGAATAGAACAGCAGCTTTTCAAACGAGCAGCTGACATATAATTGAGAATAGAACAGCAGTTTCCCTCCGAACAGTTGACTTCAGGGATTTTCTCCACTTTTTGGTTGATGTAATAACTCAGACCTGACAAAGCCTTGGATGAGTTATGCTTCTGTCAGGCTAGCAGGAACATAAAACAACTATATATTTCTTTATCAATTTCATGCTTGGGTTGTTTTTTTTCCCCCTGAACTGCCAGTGATACCTTTAACCACCAGGTTTGCCGTGCTGCTTGTTGACCTAAAGGGAATTCTGGCTACACGGGTATACAGTACCATCCAAAGTCAGCTTAGCTTGCACTGGTGATTCCCAGGCTGCTGTCATCCAGTACCATGCATCTGGGTGTACATCAAAGCATTGTCTAGCTCAGTGAGTTGGGGGGCCCCACCTGTAATGGGAGAGTTGCAGACCTAAATCACAGGGCCAGCAGAGTGATTCAGCAAAGTGTTTTAACCCCCAGCATTACCAAAAGAAAAAAAAAATTAGATGTCTCTTTGGATAAGAACATTGGGTAAATGTAACGAAGGCAATGCAGTAATATAACGGCACCTAGAAGTATTAAAATTCTGGACTACTGTACAAAAAGGTCAGTGTTTAATTGTAGCAAAATCCCTACAGCATTACTTCTTTTCTTTTTTTTTGCAATTCTCAAAAGAATGGTGCTGTTTCACAACTGACAACACTGAGGAATAGGGGTAGATGTGACAAGGGTGACTAAGGGAGCACTAGATGGGTACCCAGAAATAGCAGGAAATAGCAGTCCCAAAACAATATGAGGCTTCTGCAGCCCCCATGGCATCGTGTGACGTGTGTGCGATACCACTGACACACGAAAAACCGTTTTCAGAAAGTAATATCACCAGATTTTAATCTGGTATGGCATCACAGTCAGTGAACAGTCTGGGACCAGTGAAAAGTTAGATACTGATGGGCAGGGAAAAAGGGAAAAAATATAGGCAAGCCCATAATCTTTTGTGCTTCGATATTTTAGGAAGCAGCCAGTTGTGGTACAACTACTCTGTTACTTTTCAAGGTGTCATTACCTCAGTTTGGTGTGGTTTAAAAAAATGTCTTACACACAAGAAAACATGCTTTATTGGAGTGTTAATGAAATACAAGGTATATTCTTTCATTAAATTCTCTTTTCCAAACACCTTTGCCAATGATCCAATTGTACTTACCCAAGTAGCAGAAACTATTGATTCCTGTGTATTGTTACTCTTGGGCAGAAAGCACACTTTCCACAATGGCAGAAATATACAGCACAGAAAGTGTTTCCAATCATGGTGACCTTGCATGGAAGTGAATTTGCAGGGTAAATGAAGAGGCTACAGAATAAACTACAGAACCGTAAAACTCTGCTCAACAACATTAAAAAGGATGGGCAGACAGACAGACAGGCAGGCAGAGAGACGGATAGATAGAATCTCTGTTTGCCAGCAATTTTCTTATGTATTGACGATCACAGTGAAAGTTATTAAAAGGCACACCATGCATGACTGTAAAACGCACAGAGTAAATGAATATTTGTTCTCGTCTGGCAGCACATACTTAAATAGCCATTCGGTATTCTCAGTATTGACAGTATTCCTGACTGCGGTCTGAGCAGTCATTACTCTCCCCTTTCAGGTCACTCAGAAATGTGAGCACTAATCAATAGTCTTCTTCTCTGCACATCACTGACATGCATTTATAGAAGGAACAGATTAAAATGCATCTTAATTTTAAAAATGTTTTATTCTGAATATGTCGGTAAGAGGAGCAGAGTTGACAGTAAACTATGCTCTGTTGTGATGACCTGCTTTCCTAGTGATCTGGGGGCCGTGACAGTAAGAGGACGCTGTGCTTATCACCCATTACTGAGCAGAGGGTGCCTCGGCGAATGCTATGCTCAGATCACACAACCCAGCAAATTACCTGCGGGTGCAGTGGTCAGTGATGAGAGTAAATGAGCTAAAGGCTGCAGAAGTCAAGACTGTGCGCTGCAGAGACCGTGCAAGGAAATAACACGGTACAATGTAAAGGTCTATGAATTTGCTGCAGCAGTCTGAAAGGTGCTAGAAGTGTCAAACAGGGCCGCTCTCGAGAAGAGCTCTCTAATGTCCAGCCAGTCTCTGTGGGGACACAGGAGAAGCTTCTGGTCCTCGTATTGTTGAGCTGAGACACTGGGATCCTGTACGTACCGTTTTTACCTTTTACTTACAGTATATTGCCCCCTACAGTCTGGGATGATTCTTAACCTAACACTCCACCATCTACTACAGGTCCCTAAGGACCGGACTCGGAAACACTGCTTTATGTAATTCTGGAGATATAAGGTTAGAATAGCACTCAAATTCTTTTGGAGATAAAATTGTGCCACAAAATAATAATATTAATGATAAAAGAATGTGATCTTCCTCACTGTTTGGTTGTATAGTTAATTTTGCGATTCAAATCAATGCCAGCAACAGCAAGGCAACAGCAGTTATCAGAGTGTCTATGTGATTCTCATCCTGGGTCTTGACAGCTTTTATGAATGACTCATGCCATAAGGGAGACTCTTAACTTCTGAGCCACAGTGCTTATCAAATTGTTTAGTACAACGAACATGCCCACATTTTCACCATTCTGTCAGCATGTTATTCTATGACCCTGAAACTTGTCTTTGAACATGCATATTAGATTCCTTAAGAGCTCATATAACAAGCGGCATTTGGCCAAAGTCAACAATTAGCTGACATTGGTGTCTTTTCTCACTTAAACTGGCCTCCATTTCAATATGATAGAGAGAGAGAGAAAAGAATTTTGCATATACCTTTTGAAATAAAAATACAGGCAGTCCTTGGGTTAAGACCGTCCGACATATTGACATCTTGCACTTACGAACAGACTGCCATAAAGCCTATTATATAAAAAAATACAAGTTAAATACAATGGTTTATGACAACAAACACACATACTCTTTAGTGATGCTTGTGAGAACATTGTGTGACTTACAGGTCCAGGTACAGGACAGTAGCAAATGTAGTTACTTTTATTATTACTGCATAAAAATAATAATTATTATTATTCATCTATCCACCCATTTCCTGAAACCTATTCAGGGTTGCAGGGGTCCAGAGCCAATCCCAGAGGCTACGGGCGTGAGGCAGGGAACAATCCAGGATGGGGAGCCAACCCATCACAGTGCACACTCACACACTATTCACAAGTACATGCATACTTATGGGCAATTTGGTAACTGCAATTAACCTGAGAGAGTTTTTAGATTGTGAGGGGAAACCGGAGTACCTAGAGGAAGCCCCACAACAGCATGGGGAGGACATGCAAATTCCACACTTATAGAACATTATAGGATGATGTACTGTATTATTATTTTTCAAATTACCTACAAATTTTACTTAAAGACAGACTTATGTAAGAAATGGATCTCGTTCGTAACACAAAGGTTACCTGTACTTTGACAGTGTTCTGGGAATATTTAACTGAAGAGTGAGACTTCCATGGACTATTTTTGGAGCATCTTGCTGGGTACTCAGTGACTGGGTACTCCTCTTGCTGGGTTTTCAGTGACTGGGTACTCCTCTTTCTGGGTAGTCAGTGCCTGGGTACTCCTCTTGCTGGGTAGTCAGTGACTGGGTACTCCTCTTTGCTGGGTAGTTAGTGACTGGGTACTCCTCTTGCTGGGTTTTCAGTGACTGGGTACTCCTTTTGCTGGGTAGTCAGTGACTGGGTACTCCTCTTGCTGGGTATTCAATGATTGATCTCTGCTACACCTTTTAGGAATTATAACTTCAGGCTGCTCCCTTTATGTCAGAAAGAAATGTTGTTTACAAATCCTGGTGCATCCAAGTCAGTCACCATTCAAAGAAGATTCTTCCACCCTTCTTCCAAAAGGTGGTGGCTTGGAGAGGGGCATGTGGATGACACTGAATGCCTAACTCACCCCTCTCTGGACCAGCATGATTTTCTTCAGAGGGCTGGTGGAGATGTTTGGGGGGGGAGGGGGTGGGTACTGAAAAGGACAATGGCTGACAGTGAATATTTCAGCATCAGAACCCAAAAAGTCAAAAAGTAGATGTACATTGGAATAGCATGTCTACAAGAATATATCTCTGCAACTCTATGCTTTTCTGACTTAAAACTTCTTTGCAACCTCTATTTTTGAAAATATTTGTAATCATGCCACAATTTCAGGTCTATAACACAAGTGGCTCTCACCAACAACCTTGAGTTCATCTCTGGCATAAAGGATTCCACGCATGTTCTCTTCCAAACGCCGGTATATGCCAGAATCTGTCAGCTGGAGGTTGGTGCTGCTCGATCTTCCAGAGATTATTTGAGCTCTAAATTAAAAACTACCACTGCAAAGTACATGGACATCATCACTGAGAATTTGTTGTGTGATTCTGAAGCAAACATACTGTATTAATCTTCATTAATACCTTTTAAAAATATTTAAATGCATAGGGCACAGCTGTCAATCTAAGCTACAGGAAGATCTTGTTGAATAGCTGGCAGCTCGTTGCATGATCTTTTCCCCAGGAATGAGTTTACCCTTCTTCTCTGGAGCCTCACAATGAAGAAGTGTATAAATATGCATCAACGTTTGGACCCTTGCTTTATTTATTTATCTATCTCACATGTGGGCATTTTAAAGAGAGGGACAAGGGCTAAAGGGAATTCAGATGGCTCACTCATAGACAAGGCATTCAATTTAATCATTTAATCAGGGTGACTAATAAAGTTCCACTCTTTACTTAGTATTCAGGAACAAAGCTACTTTTCACTAGAAAAATAAATGAAACAGGGGTTGACAATGATGCCATCAAAGTGAGAGAACTGCTAGGAATACCATCTAGTCCAACAGCTGAACTTATTAGGGTTGAAGGTAACATATCCCTTTAGGCAGCAATGAAACTAACAATACAATAATAATTCAGAGGTTCCATTTTGTGTACAGGTTCGTGTCCATATTAACCCATAATTGCTGTGACACTGTAGTGCTGCCTTCAGCCTTACAGGTGTAGTGTGTGGCTCGAGGGCTTAGGATGCTGGGCCTGTGAGTAGAAGGATGCTGGTTCAAATCCCATGGTCTGCAGAGTGGTCTAACAGTTGCATCCACAAGTGAGGCCTTTAGCCCCAATTGCTCCAGTGACTAGCTGACCCTCAAATGTATGTCGCTTTGGATAAAAATCCCTGATAAGTACGTTAACATACAATAGACACCTGTGATGTCTATTGCTCTTAAACTGGCAAGTTTTTAAAATTACTTATTACAGTTACCAAACCTTTCAGTACAACAACAAAAATAAATAAATAAAATAATAATAATAATAAGTTAAACTAGCATTCTTTACATGCTCCCACTAAATGTCTTTCTTACCTACTAACACATTTCTGACCAAATTAATTAATTAATTAGTAATTAATAGAATATTGTCTATTGCTCTGGTGTTTTACCTAAAGATGGTTCATTTACTAGACATTTGCAGCATTTACCAGACGCTTTTATCCAAATTGATTTCTATTTCTTAACTGCAGGGGACAGTCTCCCTGGAGCCACTAGGGGTTAAGGGTCTTGCTCAGGGACACAATGGTAGTAGGGCTGGAAGTAGGTTTCAAACACATTATCTGCTGGTCCAGCGCTGAGAATCCTACCACTAGGCCACCAACACCATCTTCAGCAAAAGCAACAGAGTAATCAACAATATTCTATTAATTACTAATTAATTAATTAGGTCAGAAATGTGTTAGTAGGTAAGAAAGACATTTAGCAATGCTTAATCTAGTATGACTTCATTGGGTGGTAACTTGCATGCTTCCGGATTTCCTGATTTGTACATTGTTAATAAATGCATTAACTCATGGTTACTTTGGCATTAGTTCATTTATTAATACATGCTTATTTGTTGACCAGTATTGTAAAGTGTTAGCGGTACTTCTGGGTAATATGCTTTTTTTGTTATTGTTTTTTTTCACTGCTTTTCATCAATATTCCAGTTGTCAAGCAAGAGGCATAACATCCACAAAATTCATAAAACAAAGAAGTTAATTTGTACAAATAAACTCCAGACTATCTTGTTTTCATCATGTTCCCACACAGAATGAAAAAAGGGACATTATAATTAAGAGAATTTCTGTTTTAATTAGATTTGCCTGACTGAGTAGCAACAAAAAGAGATAACAAAATCCATAGCAACGGCATCATTAGCTATTAATTATCTCCCCCATTTAATTGGAGCTTCCCATTAGAATATGTTTCTCATGCAAAATATGGCAATATTGAAATTAAAGCCAAAATGTAAATAGTGTTTCATAATTACTCAAATTAATTACTCATTTGGCCTAAGCAAAAAGGAAGCATAAACTTTCTCGGAGGCAAACTACTATCCGTGTCTCATTGCATGTTGGGATACCGTGCCATAGAATATCAGCTGTCCCCTGCTGAAAGCCTGTCCTCTGGAATTCTCTGCCATGCAATCATAAATTCCAGTATCCTCCAAAAGGAAAGAAGGAATTTCAAGTGTCCCGTACGGGTGGTTGATTTGGATCTTTCCCAGGAGTGTGTCTGCTCTCCCCCAAGCAAGGATGGGAACTGGACTGGAACGGGTTGAACCAAAAAGCTCATTAATGCTCCCTGTCTGTCAGCTGGTCTTATAAATAAACATCCCTGAGAGGTCAAGCGGATGACTTCAGCAGCTGTAAATGGAGAAATCTGGGCAAAGAAGGTTCACTTTTGAAATGGAGCAACTATTTGAAAAGGGTTCAATTTATTTTACCACCAAAAGTAAACATGGTTACACTACATTGCAACAAAGGTAAGACAGGAGACGGCATATGTATAATGGTGTTCAGTATTATATGGGCGGGGTATGCAGGAAAGACATACTTTCCAAAGGCAAAGCACTCTAGTTTAACACTCTAGATGATCCCTTGACTACTGAAACCGTTTCTCCAAACTGGACTTCTATTTTCGGCTCGTATTCCCCCATCACGACCGTAGGGGATAGAAATAATTAAACGAAATTCACGCCAAGGAAGCCACGTTGTCGTTCATATCCATGGGAGAAAACGAAACATCCGCAGGATATTGTGAGTAAAAGCAGGGGGTGTCACATATTGGCAGGCTGCAGGGTGTTCAATTATGCCCGATAGGTCTTCATTATGTCTCAAAACTGATTAATTAAAGTCATTATTCAGACAGGAGCATCTCATTATATCTCTCTTGTCAGGGAAAAAATGTCTACAGTGTGGCAGCAAATGTTTTGCATAGTAGTCAAACATGCTGGTAAGACGGAGACCAGTTGAAATTATGGGAATTAATCATATAATCCACCTGCACGAGACAGTACAAATTCTCTCTTTGGATAAAGTCGCCAGTCACGCATGTATATGCAAATTACTCACATGTGACACTGCAGGTGAGATGGGAGGCCTGCGTGGGTGGCAATCATCTGTATTTCACAGCTGTGCCCCTCAGAGTAGCGTCTGAGGATTTCACGTACAGTATGTAGTGGGTATTTGGGGCTTTAGAAAGAAGGCTTCAGCCCACAAGGCGCATTCAGCCGGGGCTCCCACCACTTTTGCGGAGGACCAGTGGTGCTGGTGAGCTGACCACGAGTGTCATTGATAATCACATTCCACACCACACAGGTGTAGTTACTCACGTCAGATGCCTCAATCTTGGTGATGTACAGACTCCCGGTCTCCTGGGAAATGAAACGGCGGGTATCCTGCTGCAAGGACCTGGGCAGTCTGCTGAAAATCTAGCAGTATTTCAGCCCTGAAAGTACCTTGGATTTTTGAAAGGTATACCAATAGAGTAGCAGCACCTCTGTTTAAGTAATGGTGAGATTTCCAAAAAAAAAAAAAAGTTTCACCAGTAAGCTTTTACAGCCGTTAAAGAAGACTTAAATCAGTTTCCAGCAAAGCTTTTAGCCTTATCGCTGTGACCTGACAAGCTTTGTTGAAACTCCTCCGGTTTCTGAAAGAATCCCTGCAATTAATCTAGGGAGCTGACCTTGCCGTTAGGATTGGGAGGGGTAAAGGAGTCGTACTCTCAGTTGCATTGATAAGGAGTTAAAATAATAGCTTTCAGAAACATAAAAGAACAATACGCTATGAAGTTAATGCAAAATAAATCATTTCAATATGAATTCTAGTTCTGAAGACAGTACAGCTTTTGCTGAATTCATTGAATGATATACACTCACTGGTCACTTTATTAGGTACACCTTGCTAGTACCAGGTTGGACCACCTTTTGTCTTCAGAACTGCCATAATTCTTCATGGTATAGATTCAACAGAGAGCTTGAAGCATTCCTTAGAGACTTTAGGCCCATTTTCTGTAAGATCCTTAAAAATTGTGTGCGAAAATCCAAGTAGCAGTTTGTGATATTCTCATACCTGCCTGTCTGGCACCAAGAAACATTCTGGTGTTTGAAGTGGACATTAACTGAAGCTTCGGACCTGTATCATCATGATTTTATACACTGTGCAGCAGACACATGACTGGACTGATTAGATATTTGCTTCAATGAAGAGTTGAACAGGTGTCCTTAATAAAGTGGCCAGTGAGTATGTACATTATAACCTTAGAGATATCAATAAGCTAAGGCAGCTTCTAGCACAGAAGCTAAGTCGAGTGTGGGTCTACAGCTGAAGCTGAAGTGCACAGCTTTTGCACAGCAGCTCATTTCAAAGTGCTGCAGCAGACAGAAACTCAAACTAAAAACAGAATTTTATACCTCTTCTTTACACCAGATGATCAAACAAGTTTATGACAGGATCTACATCTAAGTAAAAATGAAAAATGAAAAATGGCTTAGCCCAATGATACTGTAACTGCTGGAGTTTGAGGCAGATTTTTATTCTACCTGTGTTATTTTAGATGAATTTGATCAGGCAGATATCAGTCTTACTTATGCTGTTCAGGTTAGCCAATTTTACACACAGCTGCTACACATCTCCTATATAGACTCTCCTACATTTTTATTTCCATCTCTCTCCCCATCAGCTGCCTGGCCTCATAATATCTTGTTTTACAATAGTCTTACTTTTGCCCACATACAGTAACAACCTGACTAAATGTTGCATTGCCAGAGTACCAAGAGAGGCCCATTGATAATCTAGTTTTGCAAATTTTTAGTTTTTACGTTTTGTTTTCTACGATGGTACCTACTTTTGAATCTGTAACTTGTAATACTTAAATATGTAAATATATTTCCATTGCTGTTGCTAAATGTTATGAAGCCATGATGAGAAGGAGATAAAAATGGAACTGAACATCATTGTTACAAAGCAATTAAATTCTATAGGAAAAATAACAAACAGACAAGACAGACAGGCAGACATCTCTACGTGTAATGTTGTGCTCTTATGCTACTCCACTGCAATATGTTCCTTCCAAACCCAAAACTTTGCAAATGGCCACAATAACCTATAGCAATATAATACTGAAAAAGGCTGCGTGGAGCCCGTGAAAAACTAATAACCTTCTTCAAATGAGCTGAACATATATTTGAAACAGCTCTCAAAAATGAGCATATTTAATTTTCCAACAGTTCAGTGCAATGTGATTATAATATTAAAAGCCTCTTCTCCTTCAGAGGCTCCATAAATCACAGCCTTTGAAGAAGTCTCTGATTTCAGACGGGTATTAATATTAAAGTAGCTTGAGCACTTTTTGTTATCTGAGTTTTCCTGTTTGTGCTCTGCTAAGCAGAACTTATCCTTAAGGCCAGAAGGGCTCAGTTAAAAGTGGTCATCTATAGACATAGAGGGCCTGATTATGGCTTGTCATAGGGCATAGCGCAGGGATACACCCTGGACAGGATGCCAGTCTATCACACACACATGCAATTAGCACTATACTCACTGAGCCAGCATGCCACACAGCCTGCTTTGATGTCATGAAGATTCTCCCAAAGGAGGTTATTTGCTTGTGGCTGCTCAGCATTCTGTTTTTCATAAAAAAGCTAGCATTGTAAAATCATTTGTTGAGTGAGATGAAAAATAATTAAAATGGTCTTGTTACAATGTTGAAAACAAAGTTATGATTTTGCTAACGTTGTACTTAGGCTTAAGTGAGACTATTACAGTTACATGCAGCAAATAGTTGCAGGAAACATTAAACTTACCACTCAGAAGCATTTATTTACAATCTCCAATCTTCCTCAACAACTGATTCCTCCTCCGATACAGGCTCAAACATATACAGTTGGATTCTTAAACGCTTCATGTTTCACCTCACCTGTAATAATCTTTGTTGGTTCTGTGGAAGCCATCGCAGTGCCTCACTGTAAACTAGCCATTCCAAATGTAAACGAGTCCAACAAATAAGGAAAAACAGCCTGTTTCTTTCTAGGACCAAATAACAGGGTTGTAAAAGGGCCTGTAAAACCACCTCTGGACATTTTTCAACCCAACCAAGTTCACGTGCCTTCAGTGGAGGCAGCGTGTGGCTTAGTGGGCTAAGCCTGTGTGCTTGTCACCAGTTCAAGTCCAACATCAGCAATTCTGCAGCTCCTTGAGCAAGGCCCTTAACCCCCAGCTCCCTAGGCACCCCAACAAGTGGCTGCCCTTTGCAGACAGTTGAGGGAAGAATAAAAAGAATTTCCCCACAGGAACAATAAAGGATCCATGATTATTATGTAGACACCAGAGAACAATTTGAAAAATAAATACATGAATAAATAAATGGTACCTTTAAAAACTCCAATTCCTAGCTGCATTCCTGAGATTCCTTGCTGCCTTATCTTGTTTTCGATGGTTCAGCCTCACCTGAATATTGAAATTAGGTCTATAAGAAAACTGGTTCCAGTTTAGGGATGCTATTGTCAGTGTGCCGATTACAGATACATAATCAGTGAAATGCATTGAACAACTAACCAGGTGCAAATAAAAAATGTATAAATACAATAAATAAAAATAAATTATGAATAAGAATATAGGTGTAAAGTTTCGTTCTGTGCTAAATATAGGAAATAATCCAGTGAAAATGATTGTGCTAGGAAATATTACAAGATGCAATGATACAAGTGCAAACAAGAGATATACAATGTGAAAAATGAGCACTTGGTGCAAACGAATGAGCAGTTAGTGCAAACAAAAACAATCGAGGTACCATGGTGTGGAGGGAGGCAGGGTGGAGAATCAGCACTGTGCAGTACATCTTAGCACATTAACAGCTTTGGGGAGCCTAGCCCCTAAATTCCACAGTAGAATTTGAGGAGACTTGGTGAGGTTAGTTGGAAGAATAAGTTGGAATGGGAGACACAGTGTGCCTCATTACAAAGATCTGAGCAAATAAATGTATCACCGTAGTATTTGTGCACAGACACGCTACGTGCCGATGGCTTGACCACAATCTCACAATCTTGAAGGATTGTGGCAAACAGTATCTAGAAGTCTGGTGGAGGTACACCATCAAGAACTACTACCTATTGGTTTGAATATTAGGTGGACTAAGTGTAACAGGAGACTGGGAAGTGCTTTGGTAGCTGCCAGCAGGAGATAACCACAGTTACCACCCGCAAGGCACAACAGATAGCCTTTATTTGTTTCTATGAGGGATTTTATGAATTACTTCAGACAATAGCACAGGGCTGAAGACAAAATCTACAGTGAAGAAAAAGAAAAAAGCCCTCTGATTCCTTCTAAATAGAGACCAATTTCTGTAAGTCCATCACACTTCTGGTATAAAAAATAAAATAAAAATATATACAGAGTAATAATGTAATTTTTCAGTGTTATAAATTCCAGAGTGTCACTATATGAGACAATTACAGTAACCCCAAGAGTATGTATATACCCGAAAATGTTCTTTCAGTATCAAATTAAAGAACAGTGATTCTACAGTACCATAGTAGCTCAGCCACAGGACCCCAAAAGGAGAAGCTATCCATCCATCCATCCATCATCTGCCGCTTGGTCCGGGATCGGGTCGCGGGGGCAGTAGCCTCAGCAGGGAGGCC